>JAGKTI010034053.1:0-11539 GCA_018397915.1 Birgus latro | reverse complement strand
TCTAAGGTGGAATTGGAGGAGAAAGTCTGAGCAAAGAGATCTGCTTTATCAGTAGAAGAAATAGCTACTGAGCCATCAGAGTAGAAAAGAGGAGGGAAGGATGATAAGGTAAAGTTGTTAGAAAGGTTTTTGGCAAGGTGCCAGAAGGAGCGAGAAGAATTCGAGTTGGAGAGTTGGGAACATTTAGCACGGATGAAATTGTTTTTAGCAGAGCGAAGAACAGACTTAGCACGATTCCGGGCAGAAATGTATAAAAGGTGTGATTCAGCGGTGGGTTGGCTCCGGTACCTCTTATAGGCCCTCTCCTTGTTGCGGACAGCATTAGAACAAGCGTGATTAAACCAAGGCTTTCTTGCATTAGTCAGAGGATATGAGAAAGGAATGTATGCTTCCATGCCTGAGAGAATAACCTCCGTAACGCGCAAGGCACACTCAGATGGCTCTCGGCCATGGAAGCAATAATCATTCCATGGAAAATCAAAGAAGTACTGCCTGAGGGCCTCCCAATCTGCAGCTCCAAAGTGCCACAGGCGGCGTTTCTTTGCAGGGTCCACAGGCCGTACTGGAGCGATTGGACATGTTAAGGTAATAAGATTATGATCGGAGGAGCCCAACGGAGAGAAAAGATGAACAGTGTAAGCAGAAGGATTAGTTGTTAGGAAAAGGTCAAGTATGTTGGAACTCTCTCCAAGGCGGTCAGGGATACGGGTAGGGTGCTGTACAAGCTGCTCTAGGTCATTAAGGATAGAAAAGATGTAGGCTTGTTCACCAGGTTGATCAGTGGAAGGAGAGGAGAGCCAAAGGTGGTGGTGAACATTGAAATCTCCTAGAATGGAGATTTCAGAGAAAGGAGAAATGGACAGAATGTGCTCCATCGTAGAAGTAAGATCGTTTTCGTTTTCGTTTTTGAAGGCTACAACATGCTTGCATGCGTCGGCCTTTTTGGATTGGAGCGTGTAGCATTTTATGACCGGATGCCCTTCCTGATGTCTACCAATGACCCTTGGGTGGATTCGATCCTTCAAAGAATTTTTGATAGTCAGTAGAATTAGGAGATAAGTAAACAGCACAGATATATTTAGTCAGAGAATGACAGGAAAGCCGAAGCCAGAGAGTAGAGAATTCAGAAGAATCAAGTTCAGGAACACGAGAGCAAGATAGATCGTTGCGTACATATACGCAACAGCCACCTTTGGCTTTGAAACGAGAATAGAGAAAGTAGGAGGATACAGAAAAGGGCTTGCTGTCAGTTGCCTCAGACAGCTGAGTCTCAGTGAGAAAGAGAAGATGAGGTTTAGAGGAGAAGAGGTGGTGTTCGACAGCGTGAAAGTTAGAGGAAAGGCCGCGAATGTTACAGAAATGAAGAAGGAGTGAGTCAGACGGTGGTTCCAGGCAGCTCCTTGAGCCGTTGCCGGGAGAGGGGCGAATGGTGGGGGCATTTATGGTCCCCCCCCCTGGGGACTCCGAGGCAAGATTTTTGAGCGCCATTTTACTAAATTTTGAAAAGGAAGTGTAGTGTGTAGCGTGTATGTAGTTTGGTGTTGAGTTAGAGAAACTTGTATTGGAGAGCATGCTGGTCTACTCTCTGTGTAACTGAGACACTGAAAAAGTTCAGCAAAGGAGGATGGTCAGGAACAAGTCCTGAGGGCTGATGAAGCGGGAGCTCCAGCTCTCCCTGTCATCAGCTTTCCATCCTCCTTGGGAGTACTGCCCTGCTCGACTGGTGCTACAGTCTCCTCACCCTAAAAACAGAGGAGGGGGTCCCAGTCCCCTCACCCTGCCCCTTTTAGTAGAGTGGTGAAAAAGGTATATCTGAGCGAATCTGAAGAAGGAAGAAGATGAGGTATGCCAAGAAGAAGGTGGAGCGATACAGTGGATGAGTGTGTGAGGAAGAGAAGTATGGAAGTTGATAATGCTAAGGGACTGACAAGAGACCGAGCTGGCTGGAAAAATTTTGTGAGGAGAAGCACATAACCAAGGTTTTGGCACCCCCTTATAACGTGACAGTGTTCGGATTGACTCTGTCAGATAGGTATATGTGAAGGTACAGAACGTGGTGAAATTTGGGGAGGCCTATCTGGTGGAGCCAGGATTCCGTGGTCTTGAGTGAAGAAAGAATGGAAGTGTGGCCCATTGAACTGGGCAAGCTTTGGCTGTCTGGACACTACTACTCCTCACCCTGCCCTAGGGTGGGAAAGTAGACCCAGATGATGATGATGATGATGATGATGATGATGATGATGATGATGATGATGATGGTGATGATGATGATGATACAAAGTTGGGTTAAATCTTTCCTCCTGAAATGTTCGATTTATAATGTAGCTTTAGCCAAGCACTTGTTTTGTTTGTGTCAGTCTCTCTTTTGGCGGAAATTTAATGGTGATGTATTAAATTCTTCTGCATCGGCCATACGAGCTCAGAGACAGTCCTTGCTCCAAGATTTGGTATGATGTATCCCCCTAGGAAGATGCACTACCACCACTTTCAAATAAGTCTAATCAAATCTTGGAACAGGGACTGTCTCTGAGCATGGATGGCTAATGTAGAATAATTTAATACATCATCATTAAATTTCCGCCAAAAGAGAGAGTGACAGAAACAAAAGTGTTTGGCTAAAACTACAGTACTGTATAAATCAAACATTTCAGGGGACAAAAATTAACTCAGCTTCGTAGCAGCTTCATTAAAAATGACAAAAAGAAATACAGTATATAAGTGCCCAGTTTTCAAAATCTGGGCTTTGTTTTGGGGGAAATAAAACAACAAAAGCAATGTATTCTCCTTTATTATACTTTTGTTATGAAGCGTTTTCAATACTTCAATAGTGTATGATGGTATTCTGCCACACAGGTTCTCACATCAACACAGAAAAATCACAGTAATTTAACACAAACTCGGGGCGGAGGAGCTGTTAACAGTGGTGGCCTCTAGCAGTAGGCAGCTTCACTAGTCCCCATTAAAAGAAATTTCCCCTGTTCCATAAACAGTACAGAGACAAAATCATCAGCATCATTATTACTCAAACCTTCCATGTTCACATGAGGCTTGGAGATTCAGATTACAGCTCCTTATCTTACTGAAAATTCAAACCAGTGGAAAATGAAAGTGGAAAATACAAAATCTTCTAACTCTTGTGTAACGAGATACGACATGAGGCCTATTGATAAACAAGTGCTAACCAATGGAATCACCACATTCCTACACTAATGCAATAAGAACACAGGGATAGGTTGCCCATCTTAGTCTCCCATCTTTTCCAGCTGATTCACATAAATACAGTACAGTATATGGGTAATATTCTTTTTTCCTTATCCATGTACAACATCAAACAAAACACCTGGATCACAACCTTCTCAAAATGATTAAACTGAAGTAGGATTTAAACAGAATAATACAATCTGCCTGTGGCAAAAATAAAATATTATTATCACACAAAAGGAATAAATGGAAACCATTTCTAAGTAACTAACATTAATCCTCCCTGGCTTAAGATTTTTATCTGGGAGTAACTGTATTTAAAAAAAAAAAATGCAGAGTGGTTAATTACTAGTTTTAAACCCCTTACATGAGATGTTTATCTACCATGAGCTGAATAAAATCATCTGGCAACAACAGCAGCATCACCATCCATCATTCTCATTCACTAGTTTCAACACTGGAGGATACATGTGGCTAAATGGGGGCACAGAGCTGTGTAGAAAAAAAAAAAGTGTAAGGAGGAAAGAATCACACACACTTTTTCTCTCAGAGTGAGACAGATGGAAACACCAATAGGAATAGAAGTTTAACTCTCCCACAACCCACTGCCAAAATTAAGTGGAGTCATACCCACAGAGGTTGAGGTGTGGGTATTCATGGCTTCACTGAATTCCTGAAATGAAAAGAAAGCTCTTCCAAGGCTTTTATTGAAATTTATCCCCATTCCCTGGAAATTTTCTGCTGCACGGCAATATTCCAGGAGGTAGAATCATTATGTTACACACTCACTTGAGAATGCTACTTGTACATGATCTGTGTTCACAAAGGACAATGAGAAATGGGGAGAATGTTTGGGTGACACATAATCTTGAATAACCAGGTTGTTTGTAATGTGGCTCCTGTCCCCAAATACTTCCACACACCCTAACTAAGCAATTGCAACATCACTGGTCCTAATTTATTTAAATTTTATTTTATTTTATTCTCTGCCTGTCTGTCTGTCTGTCTGTCTCTCTCTCTCTCTCTCTCTCTCTCTCTCTGGCAGAGCTCACCAGCAAATCTTCAGGTGTTCTCTTCNACAGACAGAGAGAGTTTTAGACACTCTTCCTTGAGTGACTCTTTATACTTATGTCTCTCTCTCTCTCTCTCTCTCTCTCTCTCTGGCAGAGCTCACCAGCAAATCTTCAGGTGTTCTCTTCATTCTTTGTTTCCCAAGGACGGGGTTCTCGTCACACCTTACTTATCCTACCCGAGTGATTTTTTGGGGCAAGGACTCTCTGATCAGCCTTGCCAAATAGCCCAACTGCACTTTCCTTATGATACCAAAATGATATTTTCAAATATGGGTATCTCAAGTCAATCTTGCCAAGTCAAGTTTTTACCACTATTCTCTGGAGGCAATTTAGATAGCTATTCGTTAATGGATCTTACGTTTCTCTATTTCTTTAGTAAGCAGCAGGGGCTGACATCATCATCTGTCTTTATTACTGAATCATCATGATCATGGTCATCAACATCCTGACCTTTTCATCCCATCTAAAGACAGCATGAGATAAAATTAAAAAAACAATAGAAAGGAAAATACAGAAAAAGGAGAGCAATCAACAGGAGGTCCACTACAGTGGGTTACACACTCATTCACACACCATTTACACCCTCTGAATCCTGTATCCATCTCACATCCATAACAACATGTACAGGTGTTCCTTCCCTAATGCAGTTTGCTGTAGCGTGATACAGCACGATTTTGCAGTAGGAAATAAACATTCTAATGCAATCACTATTAGTGTAATACGATAATTTAAACATAGCGAGCTGTGGAGGACCTAGAAAGTGATGTTTGGAGTCTGTATGTATTTACCTAATTGTGATATACAGGAAATGAGCTACGCTCGTGGGGTCCCGTCTCTGTTTCTCAATAAGTCAAATTTTGCCTTAAACTCATTTAAGTTTTTAGACTGGACGATCTCTTTGTCCAGGCTATTCCACAGGTCTATACATCTATACGGAAAACTATATTTCTTGATGTCCTTCGAGCAGCTTGGCTTCTTTAGTTTCATTCCATGTCCTCTTGTTGCTCTCTCATCCCACACAAACAGATTTTCTCTGTCAATTTTATCTACTCCTATCATGGTCCTGAACACTGCAATCATGTCACCCCTCTCTCTCCTTTCCTCTAAGGAGGGAAAATCCAGCCTTTCCAGCCTCTCTCTGTATGGCAAATCTGCCAGACTAGGGACCATCTTGGTTGCTGTTCTTTGTATTCTCTCAATCTTGGTTATAACTTTCTTTTTGTGTGGGGACCACACTACTGCTGCATATTCTAACCTGGGCCGGATCATGGCCACTATCAATTTTTTTATCATCTCCTCATCCATGTAATGAAATGCCACTCTTATATTGGTCAAGAGTTTATATGTCTCTCTCACTATCTTATTTATGTGCTTTTCAGGTGACAAACTATCCTGGACCAGCACTCCCAAATCTTTCTCTTCTCTCGCTTTTCTAACTGGTTCATTACCCATCAAATAATTCAATGATGGCCTCTTGGTACTTTTACCCATTTCCAATATTTTACATTTTTTTGCATTGAATTTCATTTCCCACATCCGGCTCCAATCATATATCCTATCCAGATCCTCCTGTAGCATTTTACAGTCCTCTTCAACCTCTACCTTTCTCAAGATCTTTGCATCATCAGCAAACAGGCTTGCGTAGCTGTTCACTCCATCTACCATATCATTTACATAAATCAAGAACATTACTGGTGCCAACACCGAGCCCTGTGGGACACCACTTGTTACTTCCCTCCATCCAGATGTCCTGTCCTTTATTACTGTCCTCATTTGTCTGTCACTCAAAAAGTCTCTCATCCATTCCAGGAGGCTTCCCTTCAGTCCTCCTATATGCTCTAATTTCCATAATAGTCTCTTGTGGGGTACTTTGTCGAAGGCCTTCTCCAAATCTAAGTACACACAATCCACCCAACCGTCTCTCTCCTGCAGCACGTCAATCAACCTTGAGTAGAAGCTCAACAAGTTGGAAACACATGACCTTCCACTTCTGAATCCAAACTGACTTTCAGTCAAAATATTCATCTCTTTCAGATATTTTATCCATCTATCTTTCAGGATTCTCTCACACAATTTCGCAACCATGCTGGTTAGGGACACTGGTCTATAATTCAGGGGTTCTTCCTTGTTTCCTCCCTTATAGATTGGCACCACATTTGCCCTCTTCCATTCCCGAGGCACTTTCCCCTCTTCCAAGGAGCACACAATTAAATTGTGAATCTTATCCGCCAGTTGTTCTCTGCATTCCTTCAGTACCCAATTAGAGATTCCATCCGGTCCTGGGGCCTTCCTTACATCTTGAGCTCCCAGTAATTTATACACTTCCTGCACTTCCACTTTTATATCTTTTATCACTACATTTCTAATCACTTCCTCTCCTTCCACAAACTCCCTTTCCTTAGTGAAAACTGATTGGAAGCATTTGTTCATTACTTCAGCTTGCATTACTGCATCCTTGTAGACCTCTCCTTCTACTTTCAGTTTGGTGATTCCTTCCCTTTGCTTCAATTTGCCATTGACAAATCTATAAAACAATTTGGGTTCATCCTTACATTTGTCAATTATACCTTTTTCAAAGTTCCTTTCTTCCTCTCTGCGTATTCCTGTATATTCATTTCTAGTTCTTTTATATTCTTCCTTTGTTCTGATATTACCTCTCTTTTTCCATTGGTTCCATGCCTTGTCCCTCTCTTTTTTCGCTATTATACACCTTCTATTAAACCACACCTTTTTCCTGTTTTCTTTCCCACTTACTCTTGGCACAAATTTTTCCACTCCCAAATTGTAGAGGTCCAAAAAGATATCCCACTTCCTTTGTATCTCTCTTGTTTCTCTGAACCCTCTCCAGTCCGCATTTTCAAAAAATTTTCTCAATTCTGCAAAGTTTGCTTTCCCAAAGTTGTATCGTCCTTGCCTATAAAGCTCATCTCTTGGCACCACGTTCCCTATCATCATCCGGAACTCAATGACCACATGATCACTCTTTCCTATAGGACACAGATAATTTAATGATTCAATTACATCAGGCTCCCTGGATAGTAGCAAATCTAATCTTGCTGGTGTGTCATCACCTCTGAATCGTGTCTCTTCTTTAACCCACTGTGTCATTACATTATTTATTGCTATATTTAACAATTTTGTGCCCCACGAATCTTCGCTGCCTCCCGAGTCCCATTCCTCCCAGTTCACCTCTTTACAATTAAAGTCACCCATTAGGATTATATTGTTGCTTTTCTCGATCACTTTCTGTAGATAACTAACCATGTCTGACAACATCTCCTGGTATTCATCGTCATTCCATGCTCTCGTCTTAGGGGGAACATATACCACTGCCATATCTCTCTTACCATTCTCCCCAGTTTCTAATTTCAAATTTATGGCTTCGGCCCTGCCCTCTGCCATTTCCACAGTATCTACGTTTATATTGTCCTTCACTGCTATCATCACTCCTCCTCCCATTTTTTCTTTTCTGTCTCTTCTCCATAATTTGTATTTCCCACCTCCCATATGAATATCAATATCTTCTTTCAATTTAGTTTCTACAAAGCACATAACATCAGGTTCGTGTGCCCTCAAAAAATCATTGATTTCTAACCTTGCCGATATTAGTCCATCAATGTTTGTGTACGCCACTTTCAAACTATTTTCATCGTTTTTTATACTCTCGTCTCCCCTTCCTTCCGTCGATACCACTTTCTCAATTTCTGGTCCATAACTCTCCAATAGAACTCTGTCTTCTCTTTCTCCGTTCGTTGTTCGTTTTTTATCTTTGCTTCCTTTACTAACTCCTTTAATTTAGCTCTTTCCTCTTCATTTGCATCTCTCCTAATCCAAACATTTTTAAACCCCTCTTTCTCTGACAATTTCCACGTTCTACTTATGATTTCATTCACTATTACTTGGGACTTAAACTTTACTTTCATGGGCCTTGCCCCACCATCCTCGTACTTTCCTAACCTAAACACTTCTTCAATCTCTTCTTGGGCTTCATTGTTTCCTTCCATAACCAGTGATATTATTTCTTTAGCCTTGCTCAGTTCCTCTCTTTCTCTTTCAGATCTCACTGTCATTCGTTTTTCTTTTATTCCTGAAATTATCACACATTTTTTCTTGTCTGCTACATCCCTAACCAAAGATTCTCTACTTCTTAGTACTCTAACCACTTCCTTTTCCACTTTTTCCTTACTTTGTTGCTCTATGATTTCCTTCAAATTTACATTTCCTTCCTCCTGTATTTTCTTCCACCCCTTATGTTGCTCCTTGATTTCCTGAATATGCTCATCTTGCCTCCTCGATTTTGATTCGTATTCATCTAGTTTACTTTTTATTCTGTCCCTTTCTTCTTCCAAACTCTTATTCTCCCTCTTCAGCTGTTTTATTTCATTTGATGCGGATTCATTATTCGCCTTTAATTCTGTAACTTCTTTTTCTTGTTCCTCACTACATGTGCTAACCTTTTCCAGTCTATTCTGTAGGACTTTGATCTCTCTCTCTTGCTCTATGGTCCGTTCCTGCAGCTGCTTAATTACTTCCCATACCTTTTTTAACTCCTGGACATTCCTCTCCGCCGTTTTCTCTACTCCTGCTACTCTTGTTTGTTGCAGCTTATCACTTCCTTTGCCTACATTTAGCTCGGAGAAGCCCGCAAATTCCCCCTCGCCAGTTGTAAACAATCCTCCGTCTCTCTCCGCCATGATGCAACCATATGGAAACTTTCTTTTTCACTTTGTCTCGTATTTTTCGGGCCGAAACTTGTGTTTTTTTAAACTAATATCCGACGGGACCACCACTCACGCATTCAACCACATAATCACAATAGGCTATCTCCTTTTCGCTGCTAGTTCTGCGATTATTTCCCCTCGATCCAGGAGCAGCTCCGTCTCTCTCCCTCTACGACCCGTGTGTGTGTGTGTGTGTGTGTGTGTGTCCGACTCTGGGCATAGGCTTCTCAGCCTGCTCTCAAGGCCCAGTAGTTCTCCTTCACACCATACACCTCTAGATGTCACCACTTCAGCACTAACACCCACCATCCATATTGAATACATGCTTGGGCTGTCTCATACTAGACTGGTGTACTGGTATTAGCAGAGGTATTTTTACGACATGTCGGCAGGTCATCTGGTAGATCAGAAAAGTTTGCTTTTCGTGAAATTCAAATCCTTAAACTGTTCCCTGCCCCAGTCGGGATTTGAACCTGGGTCCAGTAGGACTGCAGCCCACCTCTCTACCGATTGTTGCTAGTGAAACAGATCTTGATGGATTTTAGTGTGGGTTCGTGGAATGTGGGAAGTTTGAGAGGAAGAGCAGGGGAAGTTGTTGAGGCATTTAGTAGGAGGTGGGTGGATGTGGCTTGTCTGCAGGAAGTCCAGTACAGGGGTGGATCAGCCAGAAAGATTGCTGGGAAGGATTGCTACTATAAGTTGTTTTGGCAGGGGGGAAATGACGGATATGGGGGTGTGGGTGTGTTGGTTGCGGAGAAATGGGTGGAGTATGTTATGAATGTCATGAGAGTAAGTGATAGGATAATAGTAGTGAAAATTTTGATCAGACGGGTGATGGTTTCAGTTATATCAGCATATGCTCCGCAGGTAGGATTGGATGACGCAGAGAAGGATAGATTTTGGGATGATTTAATACATGTAGTAAGTGGTATGGGTGATGATGAGGTAGTGGTTCTGGGAGGGGATTTAAATGGTCATGTTGGTGAAGCAGCTCAAGGTTATGAAGGAGTCCATGGAGGATGTGCATATGGTGTGAGGAATGCGGAAGGGGAAAGAATACTCGAGTTTGGGGAGGCTATGGACATGATTGTGTGCAACACACATTTTAGAAAAAGAGTGAGTAGATTGATTACGTACGAGTCCGGGGGAAATAGTAGCCAGATAGATTATTTTCTGGTCAGGAGGGTTGATTGGAGATTAGTGAGGGATGTTAAAGTTATAGGATGCGAGGAGTGTGTGCAGCAGCACAAACTGTTGATTTGTGACATGGTGCTTAAGGAACGAATGACATATGTACCTAGGAGGAAAATATGGAAGCTGAGAAACCAATCAGTAAGGGATGCCTTTTATAGTGAGATGAGGAGAGTGGTGGCTGAACAGGAAGCCGAAGATAGAGACGTTAATGAACAGTATGGAGCCCTTAAGAACAACCTCTTGAGAGTTACCGATGCAGTATGCGGTTGGACAAGAGGCCCACCAAGACATAAAGTAACTTGGTGGTGGGATGAGGGTGTAGAAGCCGCAGTTAAGGAGAAGAGAAGGCTTTTCCGGGAATGGAAGAAGGGTGGTAACAGGGAGGAGTACTTGGCTGCCAAGCG
This sequence comes from Birgus latro, assembly GCA_018397915.1. Taxonomy (NCBI): domain Eukaryota; kingdom Metazoa; phylum Arthropoda; class Malacostraca; order Decapoda; family Coenobitidae; genus Birgus; species Birgus latro. Next base: position 946 of record JAGKTI010034053.1, on the reverse strand, counting down.
CAGGGCTAGAAGAGAGGTATACAGGGCGAAGTCTGAGTCACAGAGACTTTTACTTGATAATCTAAATCATGAAGGAAGGAAAAAATGGTTTTTAGGGTGGCAAATCAGGTGAAGAGAGATAATCGGGACATTGTAGGCGAGCAGTGTGTGAAGAATGATGAAGGAAGGGTAGTGGTAAACAGTGAGGATATTAAAGATGCATGGAGAGAGCATTATAGCCGGATGCTGAATGAGGAGTTTGATTGGGATAGGGAAGGTTTGGAGCCAGGTGATCCAGTGTTTGGCCCTTGGCCTTTGATTGACACTGCTACTGTGAGTGAGGCAATAGGCAGGATGCGGGTGGGGAAGGCGGCAGGTGTGTCTGGGTTGACTGCCGAAATGTTGAAGGCCTCAGGAGATATTGGGGTGAGGTTAGTCACTGACCTGATAAATATGATTATATATGAGTGTGTTGTCCCAGATGATTGGCTGAAGAGTGTAATTGTAAATGTGTACAAAGGGAAGGGTGATGCCCTGGAAAGGGGAAATTACAGAGGTATAAAGCTCTTAGATCAGATAATGAAAGTAATGGAGAGAGTTCTAGAAGGTATGATTAGAGAAAGAGTGAATATCAATGAGATGCAGTTTGGATTTATGCCAGGCAGGGGGACCACTGATGCCATATTCATTGTTCGACAGCTTCAGGAAAAATATATTGGAAAGAAAAGGGAATTGTATTTTGTTTTTGTTGATTTGGAAAAGGCCTTTGACAGAGTCCCTAGAGAGGTGGTGAAGTGGGCAATGAGAAAGCTAGGGTTGGAAGAGTGGCTGGTTAGGGTGGTTATGGCCATGTACGTGGGTGCTCACACTCAGGTAAGGGTGAATGGAGCTTTGAGTGATGAGTTTCCCGTGAATGTTGGTGTGCATCAGGGGTCAGTTTTGAGTCCCTTGTTGTTTATCATGGTGC
>JAGKTI010034051.1:0-11539 GCA_018397915.1 Birgus latro | reverse complement strand
TCACCTTCCGTCCTATCTCTCTCTCTCTCTCTCTCTCTCTCTCTCTCTCTCGGGCGTAATCAAGGAGGGAGGAGGAGGAAACTTTGAAGGAAAGGTTGAGGGGGGGAGGGGGAAACGGCATTTAAAGGTCGCCAAGTGGACTCAAATTGTAGGATGAATTTGACTAGTAACCAAGAAGACTCATTCCCACTTCATAACTAAGACATCATATTTCACGCCAGCCTGAGTATTAATTTTCAAGAGGAATGATGGTCTAACAGCAATAACATAAAACCAATAAGTAGAGAAATACCAGGTAGATAAGCAGAAAAATACCAGGTAGATTAGTAGAAAATACCAGGTAGATAAGTAGAGAAATACCAGATAAGTTGAGAAATATCAGATACGTAGAAAAATACCTGATAGATAAATAGAGAAATACCAGGTAGATAAGTAGAGAAATACCAGGTAGATAAATGGAGAAATACCAGGTAGATAGAGAAATACCAGGTAGATAAATAAATGCCAAATAGATAAGTGGAGAAATACCAGGTAGATACACGACCAATGAGACTTAAAGCGAAACACCTTACGTGAGAAAATCATTAGGGTGTGACTGACTGACCAGGCTTCTCTTGCAACTTCCTTTTCCGCGTCGAAAAAGAATTTAAGGGACACACTACAACCTTAAGGAAAATCTGAGACAACCATAAGGGAGGCACTACTGACTTCAGGGAAATTTGAGACTATCGTAAGTTTTTGTCTGCGTCTTGGTTGACCCCGCGTCCTATGAGGGATGAACTTGATGTATTTCAAGATTATAAAGTGTTTTTACCCATTACTAATGATTAAGTTTGTCTACGACTTTACGTGAAGGCAGTGTATTGTCACCTGTGCTATAATTATCTGATTCTTGAGTCATAGAAGTCAGGGATCGGAAAAGGGAAGTCGAGAATCGGAAAAGGGGAGTCGAGGATCGGAAAAGGGAAGTCTGGGGTTCGAAGTAAGTACGGAGATGTATGAGTTGCTTCCGTGGATTTTTTTCTTTTACTTTCCTTTGCCTCGTTGGAAAGAAGTCCCATCAAGGTAAGCTTCACTGTGGAGGTATGGGGCTTTTTAAGGGGTCCGTGATGGATGTAACAGAAAGCGTTAGGAGAAGTACACTGAGGTAGTTTGGCCATGTGGAGAGGATGGAGAGCGAGAGACTAACGAGGAGAGTGTATGTGAGTGAGGTGGAGGGGGGAAAGGGAAGGGGAGGCCGAAGATGAGATGGGGGGATGGAGTGGAGAGATATATGAGAGAGGAGGGTGTGAGCTGGGAGCAGGGCAGTGAAATGGCGGGGGACAGGGCGACATGGAGGCGATTTGTTTGTGGCCAACTCTTACGGGATTGAGGCGTCTGGTAGTAGATGGATAGACAGATGATAACCTTTATGTTTGTATTAACCCCCCCAGACGATTTTGTTCAGCTGAAAGTCATGCTACCATCCATCTCTCAGTCATAAAAAAAAAAACACACACACACATTCAGTATCAGAGTAGGTGTACCAGCAACCTTGGGATTAAATTGAGTTACCCCCCCTTACCCCTCGGCCACCTCCCCCCCCCCCGTGTCAGACGAGGTTAGGGCTTAGTCACGTCACGTCACGTCGGGGTGGAGCAGGTCAGGTCAGCTGGGGCCAAATAGCATTACCTGGGATCGCATTACCTGGGTCAAACTGGGTCAGGTCGCCACAGATCGGGTCAGGGGGTGCAGTTAGGAGAGGGTGTATTTAGGACAGGTTAGGACAGAGTTAGATTAGGATGCATTAGGTCACGTTGGGTTAGGTTGGTTCAGAGTGGATTAGGGTAGGTTTGCTTGCGTTAGGGTAGGCTTAAGTTTGAACACGATAATAAACGCTTACTTTAGTGTGGATTGGTTTGGGTTAGGTTAGGTGAAGTCAAAAAGCATTACCTGAGATGGCATTACCTTGGGTCGCGCTAGGTCACGTAGGGTCAGAGTAGGTGGAAGGGCGAACCTGAGTTGGGTGAAGATGAACTTAAGTTAGATTAGGTTCGGTTTGATTTGACTGAGTTGTTAGTCTGGGTTAATTTAGGCTGGGATGTGTTGGGTTTAATTAGGGAATGTGTAGTTTAAGTCAGACTGAATTAAACTTGAGAAAGCCGTGTGGAGAGCATGAGGAATGAGAGACTGGTTAAGAGTGTCTGTGAGTGAGGGGGAGGATGGGAGGCAGAGACCGAGGATGAGATGGTGGGAATGGGGTGTAGATGTATATGAGAGAGGGGCAGTGAGTTGGAGAAAGAGCAGCCTGATGCCAGAGGACGGGGTGACATGGAGGTGACTTGTTTGTGGCCACCTCTTACAGGATTAAGAAGTTTGGCAATAAATAGATATACAGACGTTAGTTAATGTTGGATTACTTTTGGATGGATTACTTTGGTTTGGATTACATTAGGCTGGGTCACGGTAGATGAGTTAATGGATTAAGGTTGGTAGATGGTAGATTTCATTTAGGTTAAGCGAGATTTAATGGGGTTAGGTGAGACTAGGTTAACTTGGGTTGATTTGCATCGGGTCGGGATGAGTTGAGGTGATCTGCGTAAAATTTGGTTTAGTTAGACCAGGTTAGACTGGACTGGATTAATATAGAAAAGGTCAGGTTAACATGGGTGGGTGGGTGGGTGTGTGGGTGGGTGGGTGGGTGTGTGGGTGGGTGGGTGGGTAGATAGATAGATAGATAGATGGATGGATGGACAGATGGATGGATGGACGCAGGTTTGGGGATGTGGATTTAGGATAGGCTGAGTCAGGATTAGATTTTTATGTAAGGTTAGTTAAAGTGGACTGAGTTTGTTTAAAGGGGAATAATTTCACCATAAGGACACGTTTCTTATTTATCTTCTCGTACCTCCAGTCGATTTTATTCCCCTTACCTGAGACTTAATCGGCTGTTACTTTTCACCTGTGATTAGTTTCAATGATGACGCTCACCTTTGGCAGGATTTATTACATGTTAAGTCTTACCTGTCGAGTTACTTTTTGCTACGTGTTCCTTTGTTAAACTGAAGTACGTGTTAATTTCGCTCATGATCAGGGCAACTCTCTATTGTGTTACAGCGACGGCCAGACGATTAAAATTAAAGCAGGGTGCGAATGACAGGTCTTTATTACTGGTACTATTAACCCTTCCATGGTTGAGACAGCTCTTGTATCCTGTTTCACCTATTTTCATACGATTTTATTCAGCTGAGAGTGATGTATAGGAGACTGTGGGAGGTAATACTGCCACCATCTGGCCCCTAAATCGTCGGGGCAGCTCTAGCAGTGTATTTCGCTGACACCAGACGATTTATTCATTACAGACTAAGTTGCAGGACTATGGGTGTTAAGGTAAATTTTAATATTTTTTTGCATGTGGTGATTTAAATGAATTACACTACATCTGCTTAGTCCCTTCAGCCTTTTGACGTTATTTTATTTATTTATGTATTTGTTATCTTACTGTATAATTCAACTTAGGAGACTCTTAAAACTCTTTTCCAAATTAAGGGGTTAGATATAGCATTCCGTAACCCTTTCATTACAGCTGTCCTCTATAACCTGAGAGCGAGAGAGAGAGAAAGAGAGAGTTTATTTTGTTAATCTCACCTTTGCTTCATTACGTATTGTTAAAGTTACCGTTGCTAAGCTAAATTCTGTAATAACCTCACCTGTTCAAATACATTTTAACTTTTAGCTTCAGAGCGTCATTTTCTCTTTTATTTTCTATTTTCCTTTCGTTTTTCTCTTTTTTTCTTTCTTTTTCATTAATTTTATTGCTGTCAAGTGGCTATTTTATTTAGAGTTAGGAAGGCACAGTGTTTTTCATTTTTTCTCTTCTTTATTTTCTTTCATTTTTACTACTATTGTTCCGCGATTTTATTTAAAGTTTGGAGGCCGTTCATGGTAGGAGAATTTTTGGTCTTTTTATTTCCTTTACTAGAAGAAATTTACTGAAAACTTAATAAGGTCAGAAAGCAATATAGAATTAAGTATTATATCATGATAGTGAAGAAGGTAAGTTAGGGGGCAAGTTACCACCTTAAGACGCTCAGGTAGACTTCATCTTAATCTCACCTGTTTGTTTATATGTTAACCTTCCCTGTGTTAAGTTAAATTGAGTGTTAATTTCACAGGTGTTTTTATCCATCACGTACGTTAATCTCAGCTGTGTTAGGATAATTTGCGTGTTAATCCCACCTCTTTTTAGCATATTCTGAGTGTTAATCTCATGTGTTAAATATGTGATTATAGGATATTCCAGTGGATAATGTTAACCTGCTCATTAATCCTTCTTACAGTAGGTTCTAGCCCTGCCTCTGTTAAGTTAAAATTCCATGTTAATATTGCCAATGTATAGCTCAATTGCAAGTTAGTATTATCTGTGTTAAGTTTAATTCTTGTTAAACTCATCACTGCCATGTTAAATTCCGCCTGTGTTATATTCCGCCTATGTTAAATTCCGTCTGTGTTAAGTTTTATGTTAATCAGACCGAGGCCAGTAACACTACCACTTTAGCCACACCAGAGTTAAGTTAAATTTTGGTATTAATTTCGACTGCATGGGGTTAATCTCCATGGCAATCTTTCCTCTGTTAAATTTGCCCCATGTGTTGTAAGTTAGAGTCACTGTTAATCGCCAGTGTTAATTCAGAGACCTTGTTAATTCCAATGTTAATTTGCCATGTTAGAGGGGAATAAGGTAAACCATGTGCTAATCCCAGCCGTGTTAAATCCCATGTTAATTCACCACTTATTAAAATGAAGGTTAATTTCACTGTTATGTCGTTAGCTTGCATGTCACTTCCACCTGTGTTAATTACACCTTAATCCCAGTTAAATTGGACATTAATCCCGCCTGATTTAAATCCCCAGTTAATCCTGCCTTTGATAAGTTACCTTTTCTGTTAATCTTACAGGTATGTTAAATCCGTTTCCTTTACTGAGTTAAAAATGAATGCATGTTAATATCAGTCATAAAATTAGTTTGTGTGTTAATCTTACTAATGTTAATAATTTGCATGTTAATCCCTCATGACACGTTATTCTCATTTGTGTTAAGGTTAATTCCTGTGTTAATTTTCGTGTTAATCTCATTGCCAATATTGTTAATTTTTGTGACAATCTTTAATGTTGGCAAGTTACATGGCACGTTAGTTTCAGTTGTGTTAAATTCCTGTGTTAAATTTCATGTTAATCTCACCTCATTTAAGTAACATCGCATAATGACCTCACCTGTGTTAAATTAGTGTGTTAAATCGAGTTAATCTCACCTACATAAGCTAAAATCCAGGTTAATTCCAGCCATGTTAAGTTAAATTCCCAAGTTCATCTTACGCTTATTAGGCTAAGCCCCGTGTAATCCCGGCTGTGTTGAATTAAAGTGTTTGTTAATCTCGCTGTGTTAGGTTAGAGTGCTTGTTAATTCCTTGCATGTTAAATTAAAGTCCCTGTTACTTTCATCTTTGTGTAGTTTAATCCAGTGTTAATCTCCCCTGCGCTAGGTTAAATTCATTGTTATTCTCACTTTTCAGTGTTAATCTCACGTGTTAAATTCACCGCTAATCTTGTCTGTGTTAATCTTGTGTTAAATTCATTGCTAATTTCACCTTCCATTGTTAATCTCACGTGTTAAATTCATTGTTAATCTCACTTTAATGTTAATCTCACGTGTTAAATTTATTGTTAATCTATGCTAATCCTGTCAGTGTTAATCTAGCCTGTGTTAAATCCATTGTTAATTTCGCCTCTCAGAGTTAATCTTGTGCTAAATCCATTGTTAATTTCGCCTCTCAGTGTTAATCTTATGTTAAATTCATTATTAATCTCACCTTTCTGTGTTAAACTGGTATATATTATTTTCATTGTTAATATCACGTGCTAAATTCATTGTTAATCTGTCCTTTGTCAGTGTTAATCTCGTTTATGGTAAATTCATTGTTAATCTCACAGGTGTTAAGTTGTACGTTAATCACACAACTGTTAAATCCAAGCTAATCCGAGCGGTGTTAAATTAAAATCCATATAAGTCTCGACAAGCAAGTTAAATATCATGTTAATCCCACCCGCATTAAGCTGTTAAGTTAAATTCTACGTTAATGTTACCCATGTTAAGTTAGATTCCATGTTAATCTCACCTTTATTAAGTTAAATCCCATGTTAATCTCACCCATGTTAAGTTAAATCCCACTTTACTCTCACATTTGTTAAGTTAAATTCCATGTTAATCTCACCCGTGTCAAGTAAATTCTAAGTTAATCTCACCTGTGCTAAATTTCCATATTAATCTCACCTGTGTCAAATTGCCATGTTAGTCTCACCTGTGTTAAATTGCCATGTTAATCTGACCAGTGATATTTTGCCCTGTTAATCTCACTTGTGTTACATCTCATTAATCTCACTTGTGCTAAATTGTATGTTAATCTCACCTGTGTCAAATTGCCATGTTAATATCACCTGTGCTAAATTGTATGTTAATCTCACCTGTGCTAAATTCAGTGTTAATCTCACCTGTATAGCACTAGACAGAGGTAGCGGTGGCCTTGGGTGGGGGCAATCGCTGCTTTCTCCACCCCACTAGCACCCCACATGCTGTCTGGGCGGATAGGTGGATGATTCTCTTTACCTATCCACTCCACTCCACTCGACTCATCACCTGTACCACCTTCTTCTCTAAATTTCCTTATCTTTATTTCTCAGTATTTTTTTTTTTTTAATCCCTTCTATGGGTGTCTCGTGAATTTTCGTGGTATTTAACACTTTCTAAATATTTCCTTAGTTCTTTTCTTTATTTGGTTGGGTGATTCATGAATTATTTGAGTACTTAAAGCCTTGTTTTTTCTGTTAATTTCTTCTCTTGAGGGGATTATTTGAGAGTTTCTAGTTCCTCTCTTTTTTTTCTCTGGATTTATTTATTTTTCTTTCGGTAGACTGAGCGATTATTTTTATGTACTAATCACTTAAAGAAATCTTACTTTCCTTTTTGTTTCTCTCGCTTTAGGTGGAAGTTGGATTATTTGTATTAAGCACTTTTTTCTCACTTTTTATCTCTTTTCCTCTGATTCCTTTCGTTTCTTTTTTCGCTTTTTTTTTTTCGCTTCAAGCCTCGTAAATTTTTGGTTTAGTGAGATATTCGTCTGTTCCTCTGCGTTTTTCTTTTTTCAATTCTTTTTGTGGATTAGAGTATATTTTTCAGCTCCTCAAAAATTAAGAAGTACAGTTTATTATATCCTTTGCTTTTTCAGTGTTCATATTCTGCAGCATTTCTCGTGCTTTTTTTTCCGGCCTTTTTGTGGTTGCTGTGTCTATATTTGGCTCTTTTTCAGTTCTTTCTTCTGTTGTCGCTTCTGCCTTGCTCTTTTCTGTGCCTTCTTTTACCCTTGTATCCTTTCTTTAATGGCGTCTACTCTTTCTTTTTTCACCTTTTCATTCCACGGTTAATATGTGAGAGAGTGATTCGCTCTTTTCATTCACACGTGGTGCCTTCTCTATCTCTCTCTTTCTCACCCTCTCTGTCTCTCTCTCTCCTCGATGTCAGTAACAACTATATTTTTACCATGACTACTGAAACTCACAATTCGACTGGACAGTGCAAAATTTTGGGATGTTTATGTGCGTGTGTAAATGTGTGTGGCTGTTTGTGTACTTTTATTTATTGCTCTCTGATTATCGTGTTTTTTTTTTTAAGTTAAGTAACCAATGTTTACTTAATGTTTATATTTTAGGAAGTGTGGACAGGTTTATTTACTCGTTTCCATCACTTTATTTTTTTTTTCGTCTACTGATAAAATTTACTCGTATTTACTCGTATTTACCGTCAGCACATTTATCTGTCATGTTAACTCAGTGGACCTTGTGTGAAGTGACGATCTCCATGGATGATATGACTGAGATGCTACTTTTTCTTAACAAACTTTGAAAGGGAGTCATTTTTACCACACCCAGCGTCTGAAAAACCTAATATAATCCCTGTGGGCATTTTTTGCTGAGAGGTTCGACTTAAAACTTACACCACATGAGTCAAACTTCCATAAATTCACACCAAATGGGAGTTAGTACGCCTCGCTCGGGTTAGCTCATTTCTTGACCCAACCCACCGGCATGGACAGGGTTGTGGACTGTTTGGGTTTGTTTTTGTCTGTGGTGTAGTGGTTGATGACTCGACCCCTCTCCACACGCGACTCAGCCTCACGGGAGCGACGGTGAGTGAGGTCCGCACGTGAAGCCAGCGACAGACACACTCCGGCTAGTCTGCCTCACCCTGCCTTACCCTGCCTACCCCCACCCACCTACCGCCACTACACACACCCTCGGACTAAGTTGCCTAACGCCTGCTCACACTTTCTCATTTAAACGCCATTTTTTTCCACGTAACTTAGGGATCATCTGAGGTGGATTTGACGCGGATGAATGTGGATTGGAGTGGACTTGTGCTTGGCTTGGTTAGGATTGAAGGGGAAGTTTGGGGATAGGGAGAGTTTCGAGAATATAAGAGTCCCCGTGTGATATCCCCGTAGGAAAGGTGGAATGAGGGAGGGATAGGAAGGAGGGAGAGAGAAAAGGTGTGCTATACTGCGCCCACAAGCATACACCTCCCCTCCCCCCCACCCTCCCCACCTCCCTCCCCAACTCCAGCACTAACTTTCTTCCCTTTCACCTCCCCCCTCCCCCTCCTTCCTCCTACTCCTCCCTTGCTACGCTTCTCCATAACTGCCCCTCCCCCACCTAGTACATTGACTTTCTTTTTCTCTCACTTCCTCCTCTCCCTGGTTTTCCTTCCTTCTCCTTCTCCCTCCACTATACATCCTCCTTTCCCTTTTCTACACTGACCTCTCCTCCTCCCTCCATTCCTCCCTCACTCTCCTTCTCTTTCTCTTCCCCCTCTCCTCCCTCTCCACACCTCCTCACTCTCCCTTTCCCTTTCTACCTTCTGCACAAACTTCCTTCCCTCTCCTCACCCCATCTCTCCCCTCCCTTACCTCCCTCCCCACTCGCTACCCTTCCTTCCTCATTTCCCTTCCTCCCCCCAACTCTCCTCTCTTCCTACCTCCTGTAATAACTTTTTCCTTCCTCCCCCCTCCCCACCGCTTTCCTCCTCCCCTCCCCACCGCTACCTCTCTTCTTTACTCCCTCTATCTTTTGCCTCTACATTCCACACAGTTCTCCATGTTACCTGCATTTGCCACTATTGTTGTTTTCACGCTATCTTAATTGCTCTCTCTCTCTCTCTCTCTCTCTCTCTCTCTCTCTCTCTCTCTCATTATCTCCCACTCCATTTCTTCCTTCTTTTCTCTCGCTTTATGCTTTCACTCATTCCTTCTTTCCCACTTCTTTCTCCTCTCTCTCTCTCTCTCTTTCTCTCCCTCACAGAACCCCTCCTCCCCCTCCCTCTACCTCCCGTCTCGTCCCACCAACTCTCCCATGCTAAATTTTCCCTCAGGTTTAGATGCATGGCGGGATCGGGCAGAGGCACCCCTACTCTGTTTCCCTAATGGCCCCCAGCTTTCCTTCCCCCACCCCCTCATCCCTCACCCCCACACTCCACCCCACTCTCACCCACCTTAGCTAGTCCTTCACCCCCACCCATTCCACCCTTGCCCACCTAATTTTACACCCAACCCCTCTCACCCCACCTTCACCCACTCTTACCTCCGCCGCTCGCACCTCAGCCTCACCTACCGTACCTTACTTCCATTTCCACCCACCCCACCTGTCTACCTGCACCGTGCGTGGTTCCTGGACGGGTGGGTAGTTTTACGAATGGTTCTTGTGGTACTGGCAGTGAAGGAAGACGGTATTGGACGAGGGTAATGGCTATAATCGGGCCAGTGCAAGTACGTTCCCCCCCAGTTCCGTGTTTACAGGTAGACTCCAGGTACTGAGCAGTATCTTTATGTCCAGGTAATTTGTTCAGTAATTTCTTAGTTACCTGGATGCAACAGTATGTAGTATGTGTCCCAGAAAGAGCTCCTTCCAATCGAATATAACACAAACAGCGTCACCCTATTGCTCAAAATTTAAACCCCGGCTGTAAACGTGTACCTGAAGGGAAACTGTACCTGAGGTGTGTGGTGAACCTGGCTGAATGGAAGGATTGTGGAAACGAGATGAGTGGAAGTGTAGCGGTTGCAGGGAACAGTTGAGAGATGGTTGCTGTTTAGGAGGGAGGGAATGAAGGGAAAGTTAATGGTGTATTGTAATGGTTGAGAAGAATAGTTGACAAATTCATGGTTGTAGTGGAGAAGTGTTCCTAGCTGATTGCTTGGAAGTAGTTGTGTAGTGGTGGTGGATGCTTGTAGTGGTTGTCGGAATGCGAAGGCCTAAAGCTGTGGTAGATGTGAGGGAACAGTTATTTGAAAGCACAGTGGATGCAAAACTAAAAACAAGGCTTTGGATGTTGTAAGGTAGTTGATGTGTGTGCCTGGACTGCGTGACTGAGAAAGTAAAGATGACAACGCTGGTAAATGGATAATAGGCAACTCAAGGTCAATGGAAATTTAAGGTAGCTGTAATATTTGACGATGGGCGATGAGCAGTTTGGATATGGTAGTGGTTATAGGGAAAAAATACATAGATAAAGCGGATTGTTTGTTAAAGGAAGGACTGGGGGCAAGATAAAGGGTGCTGATGATGTGGTTGTGGTTTGTGGTGAGGGTCGCTGATTGGAGTGGTTGTGAAAGTGATGATTGGTGATAGTTTGCATGGGCTGAGAAGAATGCTTGATAGAAAGAAGGATAGTGAGTGTATGGTATTGTGAGGTGGTTAGGCTATGCTGTGTGGTAGTAATGATGGATGTGTGTGTGTGTGTGTGTGTGTGTGTGTGTGTGTGTGTGTGTGTGAGAGAGCGAGAGAGAGAGAGAGAGAGAGAGAGAGAGAGAGAGAGAGAGAGAGAGAGACATCCAACGTGTATGCCAGTAAGTATGGGTGTGTAAGTGCAGTTGTGTGTGATTTAAGTTCTATACCACACACACACACACACACACACACACACACACACACACACACACACACACACACACACACACACACACACACACACACACACACACACACACAACCCCCCACCCCACCAACCCACGCAACCTCCCACCCCCCCACCAACCCACTCAAACCCCCTACCGCTACAACATTTGCCCTCAGCAGCCCAGGTCTCTCTCAATACCCAAGCAGGCAAACTCAACCACGTTCACCAGAGTCTGAACAACAAATGGAGAAAGGAAATCCCCCAGCAATATGGTTCGTCAACAGTCGCTCCATCTGGCTCAGTTTGCCCTCGATTTACGCTTGGGTGGTTTGTTGAGGTGGGGAAAAAATACACATACAGTATATATAGCCTACATATGGGCACACATAAGGTTAAATATATGGGTGCATAGACTAAGCAGACTTGCGTGCGCCCACACACACACTCACACACACACACACACACACACACAGATAGATATACAGGCAAATAGAGGGCTAGATGAACAGACTGGTGGATGTGTGTGTGTGTGTGTGTGTGTGTGTGTGTGTGTGTGTG
>JAGKTI010034050.1:0-11540 GCA_018397915.1 Birgus latro | reverse complement strand
GGGTAACTCATCCGCCATAACATACAGACTCTCTGCAGGGGAAGTGCAGAAGGCACCAGTGCAGATTCTCATTGCTGAGTTATGAACAGGGTCTAGAAGCTTGAGGGTAGACTTGGCCGCCGAGGAATATATCTGACAACCATACTCCAATTTGGAGCGACACAGGGCTGCATATAGTCGGAGAAGTGTAGGTCTATCAGCACCCCAAAATTTCCCACTAAGAACCTTAAGGATATCAAGAGACCGCATGACATTGGCCTTTAGCTGTAAAATATGCTCCTTCCAAGTGAGTCTACTGTCAAGAGTAAGCCCCAAGAAATGCACCTTGTCTTCATAGGGCAATATGTGTTCTCCCAAGAAGAGGTGGGGAACTACAATCGAATTCCTCCTCGAAAACTTGATGGCCACGGTTTTCGAAGGAGAGAAGCGAAAACCCCACACCTTTGCCCAAGTTTGTGCTATATTGATAGCATTTTGTAATCGCAGTCTTGCAATATTAGGGTCGGCTGCAATACAGTATATGGCAAAGTCATCGACAAAGAGCGAACTTTGGATCATAACTTCATGCTCGACTCTTTCAGCTACTCCATTGATAGCCATGATGAAACATGTGACACTCAAAACGCTGCCTTGGGGTAGCCCCTCTGGTTGTAAAACTTTAGGAGAAACTGTGCTACCAATTCGGACCCTGATATAACGTGTGTAAAGGAAGCTCTGCAGGAACTGAAACATGGTCCCACACAAACCTTTAGATTGTAAGCTGGACAATACACCCATACACCATGTTGTATCATACGCCTTTTCCAAGTCAAAGAAAACCCCGAGTGTTTACTTATTAGCTATAAAACCATTCTGAATATCTGTTGTCAAGCGCAACAAAGGGTCCATAGTGGACCGATTTCTACGGAAACCAAACTGCACTGGGGAAATGTGGCCTCCAGTCTCCAGCCACCAAACTAATCTACTGTTAACCATTTTCTCAAATAATTTGCACAAACAGCTAGTAAGCGCTATCGGTCTATAACTCGATGGAAGTGTTGCATCCTTTCCTGGCTTGAGAATGGGGATGATGACTGATGTCCTCCAGCTCTCAGGAAGAATGGCAGAGAGCCAAATTTCATTGTAAATGTCCGGCAAAAGCAGCAAATATTCATGTGGAATGTGGCGAATCATGTCATAATGTATGCCATCTTCACCGGGGGCAGAAGACCCTGCAGCCCGTAGAGCTTGATTCAATTCCCTGACTGTGAAAGGCCTATTACATTCTTCCTGGTCTATCACTGCAGAGCCCAAAGGGGGTACTGATGGGCGCCCTGCTGAACTTGAAATACTGGCAAAATGGCGGACAAAGATGCTAGACACCTTTTCAGGGGCTGAAATCTCAACTCCATCCACCTTCAGACAAGGAGGAGGGTGAGGAGCAAATTTGCCAGACAACTTTCTCACCTTAGCCCAAACTCTCCCTATGGGTGTTTTAGATGTGACACTTCCTACATATTTATGCCACGAATTACGTTTAGCCCATTTAATATATTTACGTTTTTTTTGCTAGCGCTCTACGATATATTAAATAATTTGTCTGAGAAGCATTGCACTTGTAGCGTCTATAACAAGACCGTGTGATGCGTCTCAAATTAGCGCATGTTTTATCCCACCAAGGGACAACTGGGCGATGAAAATTGCCAGAAAATCTGGGGATGGAGACCCGGGCGCACTCTAAGACTTGTGCAACGAATTAATCATACTCTTGGATGTGGTTCTCAAAAGAAGAGAAGTCTATGGAACAATCAAAGGCTGCAAAATACTTTTCCCAGTCGGCTTTATCTATACACAGTTTTGGTGGCATTGATGGAGGTGACCCAGTAAGGGTGTCAATTACGACTGGAAAATGGTCGCTACCATGCAAACATTGTAGCACAGACCAATTGAAAGATAACAGTAAGTCAGAGGAACAAATGCTTAGATCAACAGAAGAATAGGTATTAGTGTGCAATGTATGGTGTGTAGGTGCACCATCATTGAGTAATGACAGGTTATTTGACAGGAGTAACGCTTCAACCATAGCACCACGGCCATCCGTGAAATTCCCATCCCACAAAATGTTGTGGGCAATGAAATCCCCTAGTAACAAGACAGGAAGTTGCAGCATCTCCACCAGCTCCTGGAGATCATCCAGCTGGACCACTTCATCAGGTGGGAGATACAATGAACAAATGGTATACCTTTTGTCCAGCAATACTTGCACTGCGCAGGCCTGCAGGCGAGTTGGGAGATTCACTCGTGTATGATGAACACTCTTTTTAACTATAATAGCCGCCCCACCCTTTGCTCTAAGACCTGCAGGTGGCAGTGAGCTGTAGTACACATAGTTGAGTCCTGGGTTGAATGGATGATAACCCATTTTTGTTTCTTGTCGACAAAGGACATCCCAATCATATGTGTTCTTCAGGAAAACAATTTCTTCACCATTAGCACGTAAACCCCTACAATTCCACTGAATGATCTTAGGCATAGTATTGTATAGAGGATATGAGCCGTCCCTACCGGGACTCACCGTGCAAGGATGTCTCAGTATCCATATAAAGTTCTAGACGGTCACCTTCTACAGGAAAACGTTTGCGATCCAACCTATTTAAGGAGCCTCCTCGATGATTCTTTTTCACTTCTTGGTGTTGTGTTTTTTGACTGCAAGGGCTGTGTTCCCTAGACCGGGAAGGGCGCTCCTGGGCGCTTTTACCATCACATGCTATGTTAAAGCTCAATTTTGATTTCTTCTGAGTAGGAGAGGCAGCTAGCAAAGAATTATTTTTCATAGGGAGACGTTCTACTCCCACTACATTGTTGTCATTAGACTGTGAGCTGATCTTTCTCTTCTTGTCTTTCTCTGCCTCAGAAACTGGTGGTTGTCGGTGGTGTGTGTTACTACCGCCATGTGGCAAAGCACAAGCACCAGATACAGATGACGACAAAGGCTGAGGTTTAGAGTGTTTGTGAGGCCCCTTTACAGGTCCTTTGATATCTGCCGGAGTACTCTTCGGAGATCTGCTATGGCGCACATTCCGGTGAGGGACCTTCTGGTCACCAGACCGAGATGGTGACGTAGCTTTTTCCTCTACCTGAGAATCGGTCATAGCAAGATGGTTGTGCCTATCTGGAGGGGTTTCAGAATTCTCTACCGCAGAGCCAACCCGTGTAATGATGGGCGCCTGAGTGGCTCTACCCCCTCCCGAGGGAGAAGCTGTTTTCCCCATGGTAGAAACTGAGGAAGCATAGGAGTGTCTTCCAGACTTCTGTGTATAGGCTAATTCTCGCCCGGCACTTCCAAAGCTAATATGCTGAGTGTTTGCCAAAGTCACTATATCCTGCTCTAATTTGTAGATATCACATTGACGGGACGATGGGGAATGGGGGCCTTGACAATGAAAACAATAAGGCCTAGAGTCACATTCCGAAGGGTCATGTGTCTCCAGTGAGGAACAATGACTACAGCGGGCCCCACTCTTACAAAACTTCTTTAGATGTCCATACTCAAAACAATTGTAACACTGCATAGGCCTGTCGTGAAAAGGTTTCACCCTCAGTCGTAATGGGCCAATGTCAACATAGTCTGGTAAGTGTGATCCAAAGAAAGTAAGTATCACTGATTTTTGCTTTAATTTGCGAACAGACGACACACTGTCAGGGCACATACCCATAATCTCTAAGTCAGAAAACTCACGCAAGTCCTCGCAGAAGATTACTCCTTTAGAGTAACTGAAGCTCTTGTGAGGCTGTACTGTTGTGAATGGGCAGTCAGATGGGCAAAGCATGTGTTGTAGCATCCTTCCCTGAATATGATTTTTAGCACGAAGTAAGACCCCCTTGCCATAGCGCTTGATATTCTCCCTGGGGATGGAACCCACCTCCTTCTGGAGGTACTGATATGCTCGTATAAAGTTAAAGTTATTCTCCTTATAATAAGCCAAAAACCACACAGGGGTTGGGGAAACCCTCTGTTTGTCCTTCTGTGCTATGTGGTCGACAAACATGTTTGGCACATAGTCTTCCATATCATCAGTAACATTTTCTGATCGCATTTAGGAGGTCTCAACATTAGAGCATCCGAGAGATAAGCTAGGCGTGGCAGCATGTGCCGCTGTTGCCGCAGAAGCCTCCAGAAATGTCACATAGCAATTATTATGCTGCCAGTAGCATCTGCGCTGCACAGCCTTATCCTTAGGACCGTCCCAAATTCTTTGAGGATATCATGGATTGAGTTGAATGTCAAGGAACTTAAAATGTTCCTTAACACTACTGTATCCGTGTTTGAGCGGTGCTGCGGGTTAGTATCAGTCTCCATAATTTTGAAAGTAATAGGCTTCATTCCCCCACTCCTCCACCCACCATGGAGCCCAACGAGGGGAGGTCGTGTGCCAGGGACAACACCACTGGCGACCCTAGAGGTAGCGGGAGAGTATACACGGGTAACCACCGGGGGACCCGGGCAAGGGTGACTCTAGGACGATAGGAGCCACCAGGTACCCCAATGCCCACTTGACCCTAGCCAACGCATGACCAGCCGATTGACCTGGTCGGGCCCAACCAGGCCACCCGTCTGGCCAGAATAAGGGACCAAAGAGGTGTATTGCTAGCTGCAGGGCGCATCGTGCAGCATCGCTCAACCTCCAGGACTCCCGTCTCCCAGCATTACGGGACGCCACGCACGGCAAACACGTGGGGAGGCGACAGTCCAGCCCTAGATGGCAACCGGGCTGGGACTAACATCACCACACCAGCAGGCCTCCTCAACTAGTGATGTAGGGGGTGCTTGGTCCACGAGGGCGACAAATGCCGAACCCTACAAAGGTAGGCAAGCCCCCAAAGTAGGTGGCACCGCCAACCACGTTTCAAGCCCCGCCACCACGTCAAGGTGACCCCCTGCAGCGGGGTACAGGAGCTGGAACAAAGGAACAGGCCGAGTATATGGAATAGTTACGAACTAAAGCAGACTCACAGGGTGTAGCGCTGCTAGGGAAGATAGCGAAAAGGTGGGCAGCACAGAGACGAGAGGTAGGGGTGAGGGAGGAACATTGCTGGAGGTCTGTGGTAGAAAGAAAGGCAACTGAAAGATGGTCATGTAAGAGGAGGAAATATTCTGAAGGAACAGAGACTTGCAATAAGGAGTTGTTGTATCGGAAGGGGAAGGGAATGATGTGGAAAAGGTTGAAAGTGATGTCAGAACGTAGAGGGATATGGACGACGACGTATTTGGTGAGAAGAGTGGCCTCGAGAACTGGATAGTAATATTCGAGAGAGGAGTAGGGGAGTACTGGGGATAAACCGAAAATAGAGTGAGCTCATTCTAATACAGAGCGGAGAGCTGAGATAGGTACTAAGTCTGCAGTGACACGTCCATTAATAGCATCGACTAGGATACGAACCAAGGTAGTGACCTGAGACAACAGAGAGTCAATGGCTAGTAGGAGATTATCCATGTTGAGTTTGAGATAAAAGAACTGAGAAATAACGTTGAGATTAGAGAGGTGTTGTTTTAAGATATCGGTGAAGTTGTTCAAAGTGTAAGATACTTCATTTAGGTGGTTTGTAATCTTCTGTAACATAGTGTGTTGGACCTTGACAACTCGGCGTTGAGATTCTGGGGTGGAAGCTAAATGAGCTAGGTCAGATTTGAAGCCGGAAAGGTCACGGGCTGTAGCGACCCCAAACTAGCCGCTTAGAATCTCACATCCAAGGTCAAAGAGACCTCGTTTCACACGAGAACGACCTATGGGTGGTTGAATGGAGAATGTGTCGTTGAGCTCAATGAATTTACCAGAAATGTATTGCAACTGACAGGAGAGTGGGAGGAAAAGATGATATAAATATTGATTTGGGTTGTGTTTCCCCATGAGGGCTGTGAGGTGGGTCTTGATTTTGTGGAGCTGGTGCGCGTAGGCAGGCAGGGCGATGGCTACGTTGGCCAGGGGCGCAAGATCGTAGTACAGGGAGACTACATCTTCGATGAGCATCACCTCGCCTCCCGAGCCGACCAAGGCCCCGGGACGTACTCCACCATCGTCCTCACCGGACCCGGACCCTAGGAGGGTCAGCACTGCCAGCAGGTAGACTGCTAACATCATACCTAGAAGATTAGGTTAGAATTAATGGGAGAGTTCCTGGAGAGGTTGATGGGCAAAACGCAGTTTGGATCGATATTGACTGGTTGATGAATGAGTTGGTGTAGGTGGAGATGAAGGAGACTGATGGATAGGTGGAGATTGGGTAGATTGAGGGATTTGTGGAGTAGGAGGGAGAGCAGTAGGCTGTGCAAGTCAGCCCTCCAACACTAGGCCCTGTGGAGCACGTTTTAGATCGTCAGCATGGACCCACTTGGTGTCTGTAGTGGAGAGGTCTTGGATGTGGAACTTGTTGGATTGTTTATTCAGTACGCGATGGGGGCCGGTAAATTTGTCATCCAATTTAGGAGTACGAGTATGGGAATGAGCAAAGACTAGATCACCAATGTTGATAGTGATAGGAGAGACAGATTTATGTTGGCATTGTTTCATGTCCTCCTTAGATGAAGCGGGATTGGATGTTACATACTGATGGATTGTTTGGAAGTTGGCCAGTTTTACTTTGACATAATCATCCATGTTATAGATGGGGTCTGGCTTTGAGGATAACAGGGTGTATGGTAGGTGTTTGTCAAAACCAAAGAGGACAAAGAAGGGAGATTCGCCGATGGAAGCGTTGATGGAGCTATTGACTGAGGATACCACTTGGGGAATCCAGTCATCCAATGACGAACTATGGGAGCCTAGGTGTCTGAGGCACTCTAAGATTTTTCCATTGTTGCGCGCTACAAGGCCATTAGAAGCTGGATGGTTAGGTATGACATTGCATTTATTAATTTTAAAGCGGCGACAGATCTCCTCCAGGAGGCTATTGTTGAACTCAGTACCGTTGTCAGTGAGGATGGTATGTGGTGTACTGAACGGGCAAATTATGTGATCTACGAAGGCAGCACTCTTCGCGGTCTTATCTGAGAGGAGTACGAGGACACAGTAGCGTGAGAAGTGGTCGACTACTACAAACAATTACTGTGCGCCTGATTCTGTAAGAGGGAGTTTTAGAAGATAGATGGACACCGTTTCCCATGGGCGTGACGGGATTGGATATTGTAAGAGCGGGGCAGGTAAGCCAATGAAACCTTTGTGGCGGTGGCACAAGATGCAAGAGTCACAGTGCGCATTGATATTGCGACGCATGGTTGGTCAATAGTACTTGAGATGTGCTTGGCGCAAGCATCGGTCTTTATCTGGATGGGATGCGTGAGGTGTATCATGAACGATGTGAAGTACCGCAGATATCAGTCAGTAGGGACAACGAGTTGGTGTACTTCTCTGTTGGTAAATCCTTCCCTGTAAGAAATGTTTTTCTGCACAAGAGACCATCTTTTAGTATGAACTCATCTAGTGGTACTGGTAGAGTAGGTAAGGTCGAGGCATCTCCTGATTCGAGGAAATAAACTACTTGGGACAACATGAAATTTTTGTGCTGAGAGTTTTGAACATCCTCTGATGTTATGGCTGTGCTGTCAGTGGCTTTGGGCTGCAGGGACGTGACAGGTGCGGCTACATGACTTGAGAGGGCGTCTGGGACTACATTCGATTTTCCTGGGACATACTGAAAAGTGGGATTGAAGTCCTGGATGGTGATGGACCATCTAGCTAACCTACTGGTGAGGTTGCGTCCCTTAAACAAATTACATAGCGGAAGGTGGTCTGTCTGGATATGCACTGGATAACCATATACTATGTCTCTGAAATGTTTCAAGGACCAGACTACTGCCAAAGCTTCTAAATAGGTGACACTGTAATTACGTTCAGCGGTAGTAAGCGTGCGACTAGCATACACTATTACACGCTTCCTGGATGCTTGATCTAGTTGCATTAAAACTGCACCAAGTCATGCACCTGAGGCGTCTGTGCATAGAAGAAAGGGTTTGGTATAATCAGGGAATGCTAAAATTGGGGCATTGACAAGAGCTGTCTTTAGTGCTTGGAAAGCCTGGGACTGATCGTTAGTCCAAACAAAGGATACATTCTTCCTTAGTAAGTGGGTTAGAGGAGCGGCGATCTTTGCATAGTCTTTAATGAATCTGCGATAGTAACCACTTAGGCCTAGGAAACTTCTGACAGCATCGGTAGTAGTAGGTTCTGGGAAATTGATGATCGCCTTAGTTTTGTCGTCATTAGTATGAATGCCTTGTGCGTCGACGACATGGCCTAGAAAGTTGATTTTCTTTCTCAGGAAGTCACATTTACTGAGGTTGATTTTCAGGCCTGCTAGCTGTAGGCGTTCCAATACTTGTTGTAGTTTGGCAAAATGGTCAGGGACTGGTTTACTTACAACAATGATGTCATCTAGGTAAGCCGAAAGAGAGTGTCCCATCATGCCACTAAACACCGAATGGATAAGTCGCATGAATACTGAAGAAGCATTTCTCAAACCAAAAGGGAGTATCTTAAACTGAAAATGTCCGGAAGGGGTGCTGAAGGCTGTAATTGGGCGGGAGGATTCTTCCATTTTGACCTGCCAGTAACCACTGAGGAGGTCTAGGGATGAAAAGACTATGTTATTGTCACTTAGTGATTCTAGCAAATCTGTGAGGACAGGTAACGTGAAACGGTCTGGAACGGTTACGGAGTTTACTTTACGGTAATCCACTACTGGTCTAAAGTTCCCGTCCTTCTTTGGGACTAAGAAAAGAGGGCTGTTCCATGGACTGACGGAGGGTTCGATAATGTCCTGAACTAACATTTTCTGTACCATCTGATCTGTCTGTTTACTCAAGCTGTGAGGTAACCGATATGCTGGTATGTAAATCGGTTGAGTTCCTGGCACTAGGTCTATGTGATGTTTGACTATGTCTGTCTTGCCCATTTGTTCTCCAGGTAAGGTTATCACATTTCTGCAAGCGTGCAAAAGCTCAAGCAGTTGAGATTTATGCTGTGGAAAATCTTTGCAAGTCAGATTTGAGAGCAGGTCAGGTGAATGAGTTGGAGCAGATCCCGTAGAGTTAATGGCACATATACCTATTGGTTGACTATCATCATCATCTGTATGAACAGCAGAGATAGAGGATTCCTGGCACACCATTACAGCCGCTGGGTATACTAGGAAATCTCCGATCTTTACACCACTTTTAAGATTTGGTGGAGCATTCGAGACACTGAGCAAGTATAGATAACATAGGCTGTCCTCTAATATCGTGGACCAGGCTGACTCATAAGTTAAGCCATTCACACAACATGTCTCAGGTAGTGTTAGTACATCCACTCCTTCTTTCGCATCTACAACTCGAACAGAGACTTTGGTGAACTCATGTGGTAACAAAATTGTGCACGTATTCGTTACTGGACGCTTTGTCTCTGCGTGTTGGAGAATATCAGTCAGACTATGTGATGTAGGTAACTGAGACATGTCTGAGTCGGCTGTAGTGCTGTCGTTAGAGGAGGCTGGAAGAGCCTTTTCTGAATGCTGAGAGGATGTATCATCATGTGTTTCCTTGCTCTCTGTCAGCGAGGGAATGATCTCTTTATTCTCGGATGATGATGATGATGATGATGGCTTGGCTTGTTCTGTACTCTTAGGGAGTGTGAGAGTCAGGGGGGACTAAATGACTGAATTTACTGGCAGCACAGGACAGGGACATTTCATATTGTAGACTGGGAACCCAGAAATGACTATACTACTACAGGCAGGCAATAATGCAATGGAGTGTTGTGCCATGGTGGGTAAGCCAATAAGGGCATCTGCTGGATATTTCAGTTTGTTAGTAACATGAAATTCTATTGGGAAAGGGAGCAAGGCGCTGTCTAGTTGTACTTCTAAAGTGACTCTTCCCTTGACTTAAACTCTGAGCCTTCTACACCGCATAGGCGAACGTCAGGCGGCTCAAGGAAACTGACGTGTTTGCGTTGGCACTGAATGATGACTAAAGAGGTATCAGAAATCAAGTTTACTATAGATCCAGTGTCCATGAAGAACGTCGTTGGCATGTCATTACTCCGTCCTAGAATGACTAGACCTGAGGAAGTTATGGGGCCGACATGGTGCATGGGGAGTTGGTGTTCTGTTGCTACATCATATTGGTCCGATACGGGTGCAGCGCTTCCCCCGACTGGTGGCGATTTAGGTATCGACACTCGTCCGTAGTGTGTGTCGTACTAGTCTTGTGATATTTGCGTGTAGGGTGACGTGAACAGGAAGGCCAGTTTGGGAGTAAGGCCTTGTGTGTTTACAGTCGCAAGTGTTTGCTCGATGTCCCGGTTTACCACAGTGCCAGCAGAGGATCAAGGACTGTCTGTTCTGTCGGATGCTAGATCGATCACGACCGGTGGTTGGAGAACGATGCGTGGCGCCTCGTGTTGTGGAATGGGAACGGTATTGGTCTGGGGGAGCGGTAGTGTGACAGACCTGAGAGATCAAGGGGGCAGTTTGTGATCTGACACGTGCGATTTGAACCTGTTCTTTCATGGAAGGTTTTAGTGATCTGAACAATTTTATCTCCTGGATTGAAACCAATCACCAGGTCTATTTCTCTCTGTTTAGGAATAAGCCAATGGAGGAATCTCAGGTAACCAAAAAAATCTGCTAGGTTGCTGAGTGAAACCATAGGAGATCCACCTACATCCTGTACCCATTTCGTGCCTATAAGTAATTGGAGGATCTCGCTATTAGTGGCTTTCGTGGCAGCAGCTGCTTTGCATAGTTTGGCATGTCGGGGAGGAACTTGCAAATCCTCGTCCATCTGGGTGAGGAGATTAGTGAACCCAATGAGAGATGCGACATTGGAATGTTGGCAACAAAGTGTTATGAGTTCCTTACGGAAATCATCAAAGGTTTTTATGCCATCAAAATGTCCAGCACGGATCGCGGATCCGATATCCGATTTGTCTTGGTGTAAGCGACCCCTGAGATAAGAGACTTTGAGATTTTCATCTGTAATCCGCCGATTGAGGATGTCGGTTTCGACCTCTCTGAGGAAATCATAAACAGACCAAGTGGAGTCCTCGCCGGTAAATTTGGGATGATTGGCATTGTCGAGACAGTTAGACTGTGGAGTAGCGGTTGTTTGGGTCATAGTTGGAAGCACGGAAGTGACGGGAGTATGAGAGAGAGAGTAGGTAGATGTAGGTAAGGTTAAGGGAGACGTGAGATGAAGTGGGGCAGGAGAGTTAACAAGAGTGGTAGGAGTAAGGAGAGAAGCAGGCTGTGCAGTAACAGGGGTAGAGTATGAGGTATCTGGATGGATAGTATCTGGATGGGAAGTTTGTTGTGAGGCGAGTAATGAAGTGATAGGCGGTGAAGCAGGTCGTGGGTACGTGCACCTGCTACGGAGATGAGTCAGGGAACCGTCCTCGGCAGGTGGAGTGTGTGCATTGGTTATTTTTTGGCTGAGATTGGTTGGAGTAAGTTCCGTATATTGAAAGTATGACATGTAGTCTGGCGACGTAATATAAGATGAGAGATGGGGAGTGATATATATATAT
>JAGKTI010034049.1:0-11540 GCA_018397915.1 Birgus latro | reverse complement strand
CAGTCACAGGGCTGATATCAGAGAGGCAACACCTATATTTCTGTGCTCCTCATTAAAAGGCGTTAATACTTACTCCAGGACTTTCCTTCAACCATCAAGAGAGGGGTGTTACAGGCTGTCTCATACAGGACTGGTGTATTGGTATTAGCGGGGGTATTTTTACGACGTGTCGGCGAGTCTTCTGGTAGATCAGTAAAGTCTGATTTCATGAAATTCAAATCCTTAAACTGTTCCCTGCCCCAGCGGAGATTTGAACCTGGGTGCGGTGGGACTGCAAGCCACCTCTCTACCAATTGAGGCACCGCCTCCAAATATGCTCATGGTCTTGGCTGTCACAAACTCACTCAGCGGCTGCTGAGGAGAAAAGTTCTTGTCTTCAAGTTGCATCAGATTTTTTTCTTTGGAAGCCTTCAGGTTCTGAATCATAGGATCCTTCACTGAGCAGTCAATCCGTTTGTCGAAAAAGGCCAAGCCGATCATCTTTTCCGAAACATACCAGATATGCTGATTCCAAGCTGCAATAGCTGTCTCGGCAAGGCTTTGTTCAGGTAGGAAACTCTGGAGAAGGCACATAAAGTCAAGATTATTTGGGGAAGTAAATGTGGCAATCATCACTTCATGCCAGTACTTGACATGGATGAGTGCAACAAACAGGTCGACAATGTGCATCCCATGCCTTTCCTGAACAGTAAGCTTAAACTGAACCCTGAAAAGGTATATATTTTATTTCTGATGATGAAGATGGGACGGAATCAATCTTCGGCGAATCGACTGTTTGAGCCATTACTTCCTTGCCTCTATCAGATTTTTCCTTGCTCTTCTGCTCTGTCTCCATTCACCTACGTTTCACCTCACAGGATTCCTTGAGCAGCTCCTCGATTCCTGTCGTCACTTGCATGAGATTTTCCTGCTGATTGATTAGGAAAGCCTGGTCTTCCTGATTTGTGATCTACATTTGGGTATCTCGGTTTGAAATGTCACACAGTTTTTCACTGTCTCCCCCAAAAGATGTCTTCCTTCATTCAACATGACTCTGAGTCCTTCAGTTGATTTTTCTTCAGCTTTTCACACTGCACGACCAGTCCCAGAAGCTTCCTCTTGCAGTAGCAGACGGTCAATGGCGGAACATTGACTGAACCCCAGAAACAAAGAACAGTGTCAATCACTGCCATCGCAATGTAAAACTTAGTTTTCTTAGGGATTAAGTAGTGGTAAAAGCAATGCCTGAGCACTTGACCCACAGATTTTAGTCGACAACTAGTGATTGCCTCTTCAGGATGACCAATCAACCAGACAGAAGCACTGCTTTGTGTAGTGGCTGTAGCCACATCACTTGCAAATTCAACAATCTTAATTCTTCGACTATCTTACTTCTGCAATGGAACACATCCTATCCTCTTCTCCTTTCCATGAAATCTCCATTCTAGGAGATGTCAAAGTTCACCACCACCTTTCACTCTCCTCTCCTTTCACTAATCCACCTGGTGAACAAGCCTACATCTTTTCTATCCTTAGTGACTGTGCAGCTTGAACAGTACCCTACCCGTATCCCTGACCGCCTTGGAGAGAAGTCCAACATACTTGATCTCATCCTGACAACTAATCCTTCTGCTTATGCTGTTTATCTTTCCTCTCCGTTTTGCTCCTCCGATCACATCCTTATTACCTTAACCTGTCCTATTGCTCCAGTAGGCCCATGGACCCCCCAGAGAAACGTCGGTTGTGGCACTTGGAACTGCTGATTGGGAGGCCCTCAGGCAGAACTTTTTTATTTTTCTCTAAAATGGTTATTGCTTCCATGGCCAGGAGCCATCTCAGCGTGCCTCGTGCATTACAGAGGTTATTTTCTCGGGCATGGAAACATACATTCCTTTCTCATATCTTCTGACTAATGCAAGAAACCCTTGGTTTGATCACACTTGCTCTAATGTTGTCCACAAGAAGGAGAGGGCCTATAGAAACTACCAGAGCGAACCCACCCCGGAATCATGCTAAGTCTGTTCTTCGCTCAGATGAAAATAATTTCATCCGTACTAAATGCTCTCAACTCTCCAACTCAAACTCTTCTCGCCCCTTCTGCCACCTTGCCAAAAAACTTTCTAACAACTTTACCTCATCATCCTTCCCTCCTCTTTTCTACTCTGATGGCTCTGTAGCTACTTCTACTGATAAAGCAGATCTCTTCTCTCAGACATTCTCCTCCAATTCCACCTTAGAACATTCCTGTGCTGTTTCTCCATCACTTCCCCCCCCCTTCTGACTTCCTCATGGCGGGACTTTGGCGAAAGCTTTGCCATTGCACCTGACATCTCAAAGGCTTGCAATCGAGTCTGACATAAATTTTTAATTTCCAACCTTCCCTCTTTTGGTTTCTATCCTTCTATCCGTGCCTTCATCTATAGCTTCCTCTCTGGTCGTTCTATAGCTGCTGTTGTAGACGGCCAACATTCTACTCCTAGATCTTTCAACAGTGGTGTTCCTCAGGGCTCTGTCCAATCACCAACTATCTTCCTTTTGTTCATCAATG
Organism: Birgus latro; assembly: GCA_018397915.1. Classification (NCBI taxonomy): domain Eukaryota; kingdom Metazoa; phylum Arthropoda; class Malacostraca; order Decapoda; family Coenobitidae; genus Birgus; species Birgus latro. The sequence goes on along the minus strand of JAGKTI010034049.1, from coordinate 9,013 downwards.
ACCTTATAAGCTGTATATCTAACCGTGTACACTCATACGATGATGATTTCACACCTCAACCTTTCTATTAGGTTCCCACAACGTTCATCTCAGCAGTTACTTCAACAAAAAAAAGCGATAAGGCTATGGCACACCTAATATCTGACTAGACTCGTATCTCTGACTGGGGTAAAAATAATCTTGTTGTTTTTAATGCATCAAAGACTCAGTTCTTACACCTATCAACCCCAAAAAAATCTTCCACAGAAATACCCACCAATGTTTAATAATATCCATCTCAATCCTGCAACATCTTTAAACATACTTGGGGCTTCATTGTCTCGCGACTTGGAGAGATCACATTACATCTCTTGTAAAATCTGCTTCCAAGAGATTAGGTGTGCTAAGCCAACTCCCTATCTTTTTTATCCCTGCAAAGCTGTTGACTTTATACACAGGTTTTATTCGCCCCTGTGTAGAGTACAACTCTCATGTGTGGGGAGGCTTCCCACACACAGCTCTTCTCAATAGGGTGGAGTCAAAGGCTTTTCATCTCATTAACTTTCCTCCTCTTACTGGCTTCCTTCAACCTCTGTCTCTTTGCTGAACTATTGCATCTTTATCTCTTTTCTATTGCTAATTCAGTGGTCACTGCTCCTCTGAACTGTCTGCTTGCACTCCTTCTCCTCTACAACAGGCACGTAGTACCCGTCTAGCTACAAACTTTCATCCCTTTTCTGTCCAACTCTAATGCAAGAGTTAACCGTTACTCCCAGTCCTTCATTTACGCAACAGGTCAGCTCTGGAACTGTCTCCCTTTGTCTGTATTTCCTACTTCCAGTGATCTCCAGTCTTTTAAACATGGCATGTCCAGGCATCTCGAAATGAACTGAACTTTAGTTTGGCTCTCTTTTGTATTGTTTTGATTTTTCTTGGAAGGAGCGATTTGTGAGCTGCTGGCCTTTTGTTCCTACTTCCTTGCATGAAAAAAAAAGAAACAATTTGAAACAGAGGAAAGCATGCACAGTAGGATGGAAAACACACACACACACACACGCACGAGAGGGCCGGGCAGGCAGGACGCACGTCACATCGCTCTGCATTTGGCCAACCTGGTCAACTGGCTTTACCTAAATTAGTATCTTTACATGAGTTAAACTCTGTACCAGGTTAAACTAAATGGTGTCCTAATATAAAAGAGGAAGTTTTAACCCGTCACGTCCCGACCGACTTCCAACCTACGATACTCCAAAATCCTGAGCATTTTTGGAAAATTTTTTTATTGGCTCAAACCTTCGCTTTTGGTGAGAAACATCGAAAATTCATAGAAAAATTGCGATCCTGTGCGTAAAACTGTTGATACAGGTGTCATGCAACCTTACGTTTTCCTTCTTTTTCAGGGTACCTGGCTAAAGAAAACGAACTATGGAAGGGTTAACTAATTCAAGCCACTTTCAGTTACGTATTTATTTATGTATTTGGTACGAATTTATGTGTAGTAACAGACTATATTGGTTTTAACACATTTATATAGGCAATAGAAGCATTGTTCAGTCACCAAACACATTCACATATGGCACCTTCCTTTATGACATTACCACCTCATCACTTCTGTTTGTTTCTTGCTCTAGCTTCTTTATTTCTTTGTCCTCCACCTCAGGAAACAGTTTCACTGTGAATTACCATCATTGGAGAGACCGTGGGGCAACATACCTTTACTGGGCAGCTTACTGCTAACAGGTGAATTGCCCAGTGTGGGGGGGAGGGGGGTTAAGTGGGACCAGGCAGTATCCCCGCTTGACAGCAGGTAGAGGAAGGTTTCCCACATATGCCTACCAAAAATCACACATGAAACTTGAAAATTGTGCAAATTATGACCTTTGCAATTGCGCGACATACCCGTATGTCGATGGGTGTAGCAGTGACAAAACATCGCGACATACCTATACGTCGATGGGACTCGGCGAGTTAAGCAAAAGTGTTGTTTAAATAGCAAAATAAACAGTGTAGTTCAAGAATGTGCCCAGCTAGCGTCAGCTGATTATGTTGTCTGCACCAGGGAATGAAAGAAGAAACTGTGCTCTTAGTACCTCATGATATCCACCTATTTTAGTAAAGGAAGATTGGAAGGAGCTAAGAAAAGGATAAAGGTAGAAAGCAGGATGATGATTTCTATCAGGAACTGGTTGAAATGGAGACATACAATAAGCTGTTAAAACGGGAACACAGATTGGAGATGGCATTTCAGAGTGAAATGAATGAAATTAAGAAGCAATTGCACATGCAGAAGGAGGAAATAGAAAAATTAGTAAAGGAAGTCAACAAGAAAGACACAACAATAGATGAGCTGACAGCTGAGGTGGGTTCACTTAGAAGGAAAATTAGTGAAATGGCAAGTACAGTTGTCAAACACGAGAGTATCATGGAAGAGTTCAAAAATGATACAGAGACAATTAGGCAAGTAAGTAATCTGACAGAACAGAGTAGTGATACTAAGAAGAAGATAACCCATGTGAATGAAGCGATGCAAAGCTACAAAAATTATGTGGAAACCACGTATGCTGAAATGGTGAAAGTAAAGAAAGACTTAGAAACAAGAGTTGAAGAAAAAGAATAAAAAAGGAAGTGAAAAGAATAATCCAAAACAATCTCAAATTTGTCAGAGATTCAGCAGATAACAAATCTATAGTAATCACTGGTATAGATGAGGAAGAAATTAAAAAAAAACAAGATCTCCAGAGAGAAAAAGAAGATGGCAAATGTAATGAGCATATTGAGGGAAGTATCACAGGAAATCTGTAATAAAGACACAGAGGAACAAAAAATGCTAGGGAAATATGAGAGAAATAAGTCAAGGCCCCTCTCCTTTCACTGATCCACTTGGTGAACAAGCCTCCATCTTTTATATCCTTAATGACCTAAAGCAGCTTGTACAGCACCCTACCCGTATCCGTGACTACCTTGGAGAGAGTTCCAACATACTTGGCCTCTTCCTAACAACTAATCCATCTGCTTACACTGTTAATATTTTCTCTCCATCGGGCTCCTCCGATCATAATCTTATTGCCTTACCCTGTCCTATCACTCAAGTACGGCTTGTAAACCCTCCAAAGAAATGTCGTCTGTGGCACTTTGGAGCTGCTGATTCGTAAGCCCTCGGGCAGTACTTCTTTGATTTTCCTTAAAATAATTATTGCATCCATGCCGGGAGCCATCTGAGTGTGCCTTGCACATTACGGAGGTTATTCTCTCTGGCATGGAAGCATACACTCCTTTCTCATATCCTTTGACTAATGCAAGAAAGCCCTGGTTTAATCATGCTTGTTCTAATGCTGTCCACAACAAGGAGAAGGCCTATAAAAGGTATCAGAGCCAACCCACCCCTGAATCACATCTTTTTTTATGTTTCAGCCCGGAATCGTGCTAAGTCTGTTCTTCGCTCTGCTAAAAATAATTTCATCCGTACTACATGCTCTCAACTCTCCATCTCGAATTCTTCCCGCTCCTTCTGGCACCTTGCCGAAAACCTTTCTAATAACTTTACCTCATCATCCTTCCCTCCTCTTTCCCACTTTGATGGCTCTGTAGCCATTTCTTCCGCTGATAAAGCAGATATCTTCGTTCAGATTTTCCCCTCCAATTCCACCTTAGACTATTCCGGTGCTGTTCCTCCATCACTTTCCCCCTCTGACTTCCTCATGGCTGACATTAAAATTTCTTCAGCTGATGTATTTTCTGCCATCACTGGCCTCGATACTAACAAGGCATATGGGCCTGATGGAGACCCTTCTGTTGTCCTCAAAAACTGTGCTTCCGTGCTTACACCCTGCCTAGGTAAACTCTCGTTTTTGTCTTTCAACTTGTACCTTTCCTTCTTGCTGGAAGTTTGCTCTCATTCAGCCAGTCCCAAAGAAGAGTGACCATTCCCAACCCTCTAACTATCGTCCAATTGCTTTAACATCCTGTGTCTCAAGTTTTCCAGTCTATTCTTGACAGAAACATTTTAAAGCATCTTTCCTGTTACAACCTTCTTTCTGACTGTCAGTATGGGTTCCGTCAGGGACGCTCCACTGGCGATCTTCAGACTCCTGGTCGTTCTCCTTTCGGGACTGTGGCGAAAGCTTTGCCATTTCACTTGACATCTGAAAGGCTCTCGATCGAGTTTAGCATAAATCTTTAATTTCCAAACTGCCCCCTTACGGTTTCTATCCTTCTATCTGTGCCTTCATCTGTAGCTTCCCTTCTGGTCGTTCTATATCTGTTGTTGTAGACTGCCATCGTTCTTCTCCTAGCTATATCAACAGTGGTATTCCTCAGGCCTCTGTCCTACTTTCAACTCTCTTCCTTTTATTCATCAATGATCTTCTTAGCTGTACATCTAACCATATCCACTCATACGCTTATGATTCCATCCTTCACCTTTCCAATCGGTTTCTGCAACGTCCATCTCAGCAGTTACTTCAACAAACAAGGAATGAGGCTACAGCACACCTAATGCCTTACTTGGTTCGTATCTCTGACTGGGGTAAAAATAATCTTGTTGTTTTTAATGCATCAAAGACTCAGGTTTTTCACCTATCAACTCGACGCAATCTTCCACAGGCGTACTCACTGATGTTTAATAATATCCAGCTCATTCCTGCATCATCCTTGAACATGCTTGTGGTTTCATTCATTCGGGACTTCTCTTGGAAAGATCATATTGCATCTCTTGTGAAATCTGCTTCCAAGAGATTAGGTGTGCTAAACTGACTTCGTGCCTTCTTTACCCCTGCACAGTTATTGACTTTATACAAAGATTGTATTCGCCCCTCTTTAGAGTACAACTCTCATGTGTGGGGAGGCTCCCCACATACAGCTCTTCTCAATAGGGTGGACTCAAAGGCTATTCGTCTTATCAACTCTCCTCCTCTTACTGGCCTCCTTCAACCTTTGTCTCTTCGCAGCATTATTGCATCTTTATCTCTTTTCTGTCGCTGCTTCAATGGTCAATGCTCCTCTGAAATGTCTGCTTGTGTCCCTCCACCTCTAGGACGGGTGCATAGCACCCGTCTAGCAACAAACTCTCATCCCTTTTCTGTCCAGCTCTCTAATGCAAGAGTTAACCATTACTCCTAGTCCTTCATTTATGCAACTGGTCAACTCTGGAACTGTCTCCCTCTGTCTGAATTTCCTACTTCCTATGATCTCCAGTCTTTCAAACGCAGTGTGTTCAGGCATCTCGAAATGAATGGATCTTGAATTTGGCTTTCTTTTGTATTGTTTTTTTTTTCTTGGAAGGAACTGTTTTGTGGGCTCAGCCTTTGGTTCATTCTTCCTCGCATAAAAAAAAGTAACCTTCCAAAGTGTAAACACTGTGGAGGAAATACTAAAAGATGCAAAGAAACTTATGGAAAAAGAGGAATTCAAAAATGTATGGATAAAAAGATGCCTAACTCAAAAGGAACTGGAATTACTAAAAGGGAAGAGGGGGGAAGCAAAAACAAAGGAGGGAAGATCAGAGGAGGAGAAGAATGCATTGTTTTACAAGGCAATTGGATTGCATGTACATAACCAGGAGGGAATAAAAAGGAAGGGAGTAGACCCAGGTCATGACAAGTATGTAAACAAGATGATCAAGTTGATGTACTTAAATGTAGATGAAATGGTATCTAAATTATTAGAGATGAATAATTACATCAGAGAAAATGAACCACATATTATTTGCCTGACTGAAACAAAATTAACACCAAGGATATCAAACGACATCCTAAACCTAGAGGAATACAATATATGGAGAAGAGATGGGACCTTAAAAAAGGCAGGAGGAATTATGATATTAAGAAAGAAAAATCTAAAAGTTAAAGAAATAGATGTAGATACACCCTCGCAAGTTGAAGTGCTTGCAGTAGAGATTAATACATCTGAAGGGAAAGTAAGTGTGGCAAATTTATACATGCCACCCAGATCAAGCACATGGGAAAGAGGCGAAAATGACGATCTGGCAGAGAGTACAATTCAGAATTTAAGAGCATTACTACATAGAATGGAGGTGAAATCTGAAAGAATTATACTAACTGAAGATTTTAATACAAATATAAACTGGAATGCTCTAGATATAATAAGCCAGGAAAGCTGTTGGGACCAAAAGCTCCTGGATCTCGTGCAGGAGTTTTTCATAACACAACATGTAAAAAGAGGCACTCGAAAAAGAGGACTTGATATACCATCAGTACTAGATCTTATATTTACTAGGCAAGAAAACGATATTGACATTTTGATGTATCACCCTCCATTCGGCAAAAGCAACCATGCAGTACTAAATTGCAATTTCAGGATTCCAGTGAAAGTTACAAAAAGAGCCTAAACTGTAAAAAAGGAAACTACCACGACCTAAAGAAGTACTTCTTGGAAATAGATTGGGAAAAGGAGCTTAGAGGACAAGATTTAAATGTCATATATAAAATATTCTGCAAACTTTATGAAATAGGAGTCCAAAAGTACATTCCGCAGCACAAAGAAGCAGAAAAGAAAAGAAATAAATGGTTTAATACAGAATGTAAAAAATCAGAAGAAAAAACAGACTTGTTGCGGAGTAGATACAGAAGACACAATAGTGAGAGGGCACATAACTACAAACAGACAAGAAACAATTGTACAAGAATAAGGAGAGAAGCCCAGAGACAGTTTGAGGAAGACATCATATATAAAAGTAGTGATCAACCGAAGCTATTTTACAGCTACATTCGAAGGAAAACCAAAGTAAAAGATAAAATACAATCCATTACAGTTGAGGGGATCATCTATACACAAGAGAAAGATATTTGTGAAGCACTAATTAAGAATTTCCAATCAGTTTTTACAGAAGAAAATAATTTTGAGAGGGATGACATGGAACACGCATGCCCGCACATATTACCAGATATACAAATATCAGAAAAAGAAATACAGGAGCAGCCAAGTAATTTAGACAAAGGAAAAGCAAATGGTCCTGATGAAATTTCATGTTCGGTGCTACATGAATGTGCAAAGAAGTTAAATAAACCATTATCTTTAATATTCAAGGAATCCTTTGGTCAAGGTAAACTACCTGATATTTGGAAGAAAGCAAACATTGTTCTCTTATCCATTCAACTAGCGACCAGTATCACTAACCAGTGTTGTAAGCAAGGTACTAGAAAAGCTGATAGGAAAAGTTTCGGTAAATCACCTAGAACACAATATGATAACAAAAGGAAAGTTTGGTTTCAGAAAGGGAAAATCATGTGTTACTAATCTGTTTAGCTACTATGAGAGAGTAACAGAAACATTACCAAAAAGAGAAGGATGGGTGCACAGTATTTATTTAGATTTCAAGAAAGCATTTGAGAGAGTACCACACCAAAGACTTTTATGGAAACTGTACCATTAAGAGGAATACGAGGCAAACTGTATTGCTGAATGCAAGATTTTCTCAGGAAAAGGGAAATGAGAACAGTATTAAGGGGAAATTACTCATCACGGAGGGAAGTGACTAGTGGAGTTACACAGGGCTCAGTCCTAGAACCAACTGTGTTTTTAGTGTATATCAATGACACAGATAGCAACATTGGAAATGGAAGCTATCTAAATATGTTTGCTGATGATGCAAAACAGTGGAGAATTACTATCATAGGCTCTTGTAAAGAGCTACAAGAAGAATTAAATAAACTTCATAAATGGAGCAATACATGGCAAATGGAATTCAAAGTCGACAAGTGTCATGTGATCAAGTTTGATAAAAGTGGAAAGAGACCTGATTTGGATTATCAGTTACGAAGAAAAACCCTACACATATCAGAAAAAGAGAGGGACCTAGATGTGACTATCAATAACAGACTATCTCCGGCTGACCACATCAAAGAAGGTACGGAACATGTATACACTGCTTGCAAATATGAGAATAGCATTCACATACATAAATGAAGAAATGCTAAGAAAGATAGTAACATCATTCATCAGACCAACTCTGGAGAACGCATATGTAATCTGGAGTCCTCATCTCAAAAAACACACAGATAAGATTGAAAAAGTTCAAAGGGCTGCTACAAGATGGGTACCAAGTTTAAGGGATCTAAGCTACGAAGAAAGACTAGAAAAACTGAGTTTACCTACACTGCAGAAGCGAAGGAAAAGAGGAGACATGCAATATAAATGCGTATCAGCGAAGGAGAAAATAGAAAAAAATGATTACATTACCTATGGGGATTCATCAGCAAGAGGACTGCAAAAAACTGTATAAAAAGAGGGGCGATAAAGATGTAAGGAAATTTAGTTTTCCAAACTGGGCAACTGATCAGTGAAATGCACTACCGAATGAAATAGTGCGTGCCATAACAATTCATAAATTTAAGGATATGTACGATGAAAATGGTTTAAGACACGGGACAGTACGAGCTTGACTTATTCCTGTAAAAATACAATCCGGTAAGAACAATTAGGTAAGAACACACACACACAACGTCCTTACGAGCAAGCAGTGCATTTTGCACAATTGCACTTTGCACAATCAGCCGACTCAGCGGCCAGGCCGCCTGTGGATATTTATAGATTCATGGCCAACTCCCTTAGAATAATCCATAATTTTCTCGAACCATCTAGAACTTTCTTGAACTTTCTAGAATCTTCTAGAAATGCTGTTAAATATCTACACCCTTCTAGAAAATTCTATAGTCTATATTTCTCTGGAACTGTCTATACCCTCTAAAAAGTTCACATTCAGAGTGACCTTTGAATATTGTCATATCGGCCTCATTTTTTCTTACATGTTACTAAGGCTTCTTGTGTCTGAATCAATATATACTATGTGAAATTTTAGTAAATGATTATGGCCCACCCGGATATATATCATCATCATCAGCCATTTGAATGTATACAGCCAATGTATCTCTACCAAGTGGCTTAGGCTGTCTAGTAGAGATTGTATGTAGGGTGAGGAATGCTTTGCTTGTAAATGTAATTGTAGTGTTGGAGTGGTTCTGGATGTGTGTGTAGTCTGTGAACCAAGTGTAATTGGCCTGCACAAGCCGACTGGGTG
>JAGKTI010034048.1:0-11540 GCA_018397915.1 Birgus latro | reverse complement strand
TACCAGAATTTAGTTCACAGAAGTGGACCGTAAACGTCCACAGTTCCAATGGAAGAGAACTAACACTCGTACAGCAGTTGATCGTACAGGGAAGGTCAAGTCCTTGTCCAGACATTTTTTTTTTTTTGTGTCCGACTCTGGGCATAGGCTTCACAGCCTACTCTCAAGGCCCATTAGTCCTCGTACATACCATACACCTCCATATGTTACCACTTCGGCGCTAACACCCATCGTCCATATTGAATACATGCTAGGGCTGTCTCATACAGGACTGGTGTACTGGTATTAGCGTGGGTATCTTTATGACATGTCGGCGGGTCCTCAGGTAGATCAGAAAAGTCTGCTTTATGAAATTCAAATCCTTAAAATGTTCACTGTCCAAGCGGGGATTCGAACTTGGGTCCATAAGGACTGCAGGTCACCTCTATGCCTATTCAGCCACTGCCTCCCCCAAGTCAACTGTGTGAAAAATGTGATCTGAAGTGCCATTCTGTGCGAGTGGATGCGAGGAGAGTACAAATGGAAGTGAGCAATTGCCACAACAGTAGTCCAGCACCAAGGGCTGTGGGGGTCACGGGAGAGTCGTATGCGATGTAAGTGAGAATGTAGAGGTGTGTGTCCGATGTGGAGTCTAGTCAGAAAAACGTCAGTAGCTCTGTCTGTTGATCTGGCCCAAGGCTGAGGGGGTGGAGTGTGTTCGATAGTGGCCAAGAGTAGGGGGATAGCAGGATGAGAGAGGAATCCCACTGACTGTGGCATGTTTGGTGGATTAAGCCCCGATGGGTGTTCAGTGCTCGTGGTTGAGGGTCTAGAAATGCCGAGGTGTGTGCCATCTTCGCAGCAGCAGCAGCAATTTCATTATCTTTGACTCCAGAGTGTGCAGGTACCCACTGAAGGCGAATGATCCAGTCACCACTAAGGAAGGACAAGGCGAGGGATTGCGTGGTATACCCCAGTAATGAGTCTGTGGCTGGTGTTCAGGACAGAATGAGGAAGAGAGAGGACTGACTGTCTGTAAAATGGACAGCTTTCTGAGGCTAAAGAATGAGAGAACTTGATAGACAGCATATAGTTCATCGGAGATATTCAAGTGAAGAGGGTTGACCCACCAAGTCTGGCATACTGTCAGATCTTCGCAGTACATGGCCACGGAGGTGGAGAGTGGGTGTCAATATAAGATCCATCTGTGAAGACCCGGAAGTAGTCTAGGTAGAGTGTTGCTGTCATCTCATTGTAGAGGTGCGATGCCAGGTGAAGGTGTTGGAACCTGGTGTATGGTGAAGGGGAGATGAAGGAGATGTAAGGAGACAAATCAACTCAGGGTGGGACAGGGGTGACTGGGAGGTTGGGGAGCGGGTAGGAGGACGGAGGGAGAGGTCTTGGAAATTACGTAAGGATTGGACACAGGATGGGGCATGGAACTTGAGACGCCAGTGAGGGAAGATGGAAGAGATATCCAGGGACAAATAATGGTTGGGAAGAGGGTGAGGTGCTGGGAGGGCTATAACTGCAATGTGTGAGGCAGTACTATTGACAACAAGGGTCTTGGAGGGGCACCAGGCTCCCTTCAGCAAGCAGTGATGGTGTAGTTTAGGAACACGTTGCTCCAGCTGCAATACAGAAAGTCGTGTTCTTAATCACATCCAGCTTGCAGATAGCCGTGGGCGATGGTGCCCTACGCAAGACACTCCCATAGGTAATGCTGCTGAGTTTGCCTACCCTATTGTAGTGAAGGAGGACATCATGGTTGGCTCCCCATGACACGTCAGCCAAGTGACGCATGATGTCCAGGCATTAGGAAAATGAAAGGCATAGGTGTTCAATGTGCAACTTACATGTAGAGACAGGACCATAAATCTGCACGCCGAGGTAGGTATGGTGCCTTTGGAGGGGAATGCCAACTGAGGACGCAAATCAGGGAGGACAGGGATTTTCTTGAGTGTGAGGACCAAGACCGCACTTCAATTGGCACTGAGGGAGAGGCACCTGTCTCTTAGCCAGGACTGAAGGGAGTTGGCCGCACATTTAAGGAAGTATATGGGTTCTACCAAGGACACGCCACTGGCGATCTTCTCACCTACTTTTCAGACTTTTGGTCATCCTCATTTCTGAATTTTGGGGATAGCTTTGCCATTGCACTTGACATCTCAAAGGCTTTCAGTCGAGTCTGGCATAAATCTTTAATTTCCAAACTGCCCTCTTATGGTTCCTATCTTTCTGTCTGTGCCTTCATCTCCATCTTCCTTTCTGGTTGTTCTACAGCAGCTTTTGTGACGGCCACCGTTCTTCTCGTAGCGCCATCAGTAATGGTGTTCCTCAAGGCTGTTCTATCCCCAACTCTCTTCCTTCTGTTCATCAATGTCCTTCTAAGCTGTACATCAACCCTATTCACTAATACACTTATGACTTCACCTTCACCTTTCCATTTGTTTCCCGCAGTGTCCATCTCAGCAGTTACTTCAACAAACAAGGGATGAGGCTATGGCTCACCTAATGTCCGACTTGGCTCATATCTCTGATTTGGGAAAAGGTAATTTTGTCGATTTTAATGCATCAAAATCCAATTTCCTACATCTCTCGACCCATCAAAATTTACCACTAGAATATCTTCTAATTTTTAACAATACCCAACCCATTCTTGCATCATCATTGAACATACTTGGGGTTTCATTCACCTGGGATTTATCTTAGAAAGATCCTGTTACTTCTCTTGTAAAATCTGCTTCCATGAGATTAGGTGTGCTAAGCCGACTCCGTGCCTTCTTTATCCCTGTACAGTTGTGACTTAATACCAGGGTTCTATTCACGTGTGGGGAGGCTCCCTACATGCAGCTCTTCTGAACATGGCTTTTCGTCCCATTATATCTCCTCCTCTGACTGACTCCCATCAACCTCTATCTCTTCACTGCACTGTTGCATCATTGTATCTTTTCTATCGCAATTTCAATGGTTTCTGCTTCTCTGATCTGTCTGCTTGCATCCCTCCATCACTACAACGGGCGTTTACCATCCATCTAGCAACAAGCTCACATCCCTTTTCTGACCAACTCTTTAAGGCAAGAGTTAGCCTTTACTCCCAGTCCTTGATGTATGCTACAATTGAACTCTGGAACTGTCTTCCCCTGTCTCTATTTCCTACTGCCTATGACCTCCAGTCTTTTAAACACAGTGTGTCCAGGCATCTTGAAGTGAACGGATCTTGAGTTTGGTTCTCTGTTATCTTGCTTTTGTTTTTATCTTGGAGGGAGCAATTTGCTGGCTTCTGACCTTTGGTTCCTCCTTCCTTGTGTAAAAAAAAAGTTCCATGGAGTCGGGGCTGGCAGTTATAACGAGGTCCTCTCCATAGATCAGCATGTAACATTCACAGTCGACAGGAAGCCTTGCTATTTTTTTTTTTTTTTTATGCGTCCGACTCTGGGCATAGGCTTTACAGCCTGCTATCAAGGCCCAGTCGTCCTCCTACATACCATACACCTCTACATGTCACCACTTCGGCGCTTAACACCCACCGTCCATATTGAATACATGCTAGGGCTGTCTCATAGAGGACTGGTGTATTGGTAGTCCGTGCTTGATGGTTCGGAGAAGGGAAGTGGCACTGACCCCCTGAACGTGAAAGGTACGGTCAGAGAGGAAACTGTGGATCGGAGACAGAGGAGTCCCGACAATGCCACAGAGGCTCACTGGTTGGAGGATGCATTGATGAGAAACATTGCCAAAGGCATCCTTGATATCCAACAAGAGGTCACCATCATTTGCCTCTGGCGGTATGTGTCACGGATATCAATGTCTAGTTGCAATAAAATGCCCAACGTACCCCGGCTGGGATGAAAGCCACACTGGCCAGTATGAAACTTCTCTGATTCTAGCCGTAAGAGTCTGGATGCCACAAGCTACTCCATGAGTCTGCCTACCTTAGAGAGAAAGCAGATGGGCCTATATGTAGCAGGGTTGGATGGATTCTTTGTAGGTTTTTGGAAAGGCAGAAGGGCAGTGACCTTCGAATAAGATGGGAATTCACCATGCCAGCTCTGCTTGTAGAAAGAGAAGAGGCGTTCCAGCTGTGGACCAGGGAGATGGTAAAAGAACTCGTTAGACACCAGACCAGAGCCAATAGCTACCCTGTGTGCATTTTGGAGATGGTGTATGTGAGCTCCCGAATACTGAAAGGACAGTTGAGAGAGGTGTGGGAATGTGCTTCCACCTCCAAAATAAATGTCTCAAGCACGTTTGGGAAGGGAAGGGGTGGAGAGGGACAGCCCAGTACAGAGTGGAAATGGCGTCATATGACGTATGCCTTGTCCACATCTTCCAGATAATCAAGGACGTCTCTGTGTAAGTTGTAGAAAACAGAAGAACGTCCCTCCATACTTCAAAGAAAACGACATGTAGGCCTCCGGGCAGAAGATAAAATGAAGCTAGAGCAGAAGGCAAACCAGACGTTATTCATAGCCTTGTTAAGGACCCTAGGCAGATGGCATGTAAGTGGCTATATTCTGATTTCTGTTCAATGGTTGGTGGTCTCTTCGAAGAACACCACGCTTGTAAATCGTATTCCGTAGAATGATTTGGGCAGCAAATATTGTATGTCTGCCATTTTGATCCTCATAATGTTGATAGCCATTAATTCTTACCCCACTTCGCCTCTCCTCCTTCGCACCCATCTTTCTTCTTCTTCATATGATTATTATTACCCGAGAGAAACGAAGAGAGAAAGAGAAAAGAGAAAGAAAGAATTTGTGTGTGTGTGTGTGTGTGTGTGTGTGTGTGTGTGTGTGTGTGTGTGTGTGCCGATATGCTCTTCACCCCTTTTATTCATTTCACCTTTCCTCTCGCTCTCACCATGCTCTTCTCCACACACCCCAGGTCAGCGGAGTGGGATGAGGCGAGCAGTGACCTGGTGCAGCGTGAGAGGAGGTCACCAGGGAGGGTCAAGGTGAAGTGCAGGAGCAACGGCAATCACAAGGTGAAGACGAGGGGCGACGTGGATGCCGCGGTTGTTCAGGCTGCCATTGATGCTTGTAATGCAGCAACACAAACCCAATAAACTAACCCAGACGTTCCCACACAGTGGATGCCTACCCACAGCACGTAGTACCCGTCTAGCAACAAACGCTCATCCCTTTTCCGTCCAGCTCTCTAATGCAAGAGTTAATCGTTACTCCCAGTCCTTCATTTATGCAACTGGTCAACTCTGGAACTGTCTTCCTCTGTCTGTATTTCCTACTTCCTATGATCTCCAGTCTTTCAAAAGCAGTGTGTCCAGGCATCTCGAAATGAATGGATCTTCAATTTGGCTCTCTTTTGTATTGTGTTTGCTTTTTCTTGGAAGGAACAGTATGCTGGCCCATGGCCTTTGGTTCCTTCTTCTTTACATTAAAAAAAAATAATAATAACCTACCCACTCTGTGTGTGTGTGTGTGTGTGTGTGTGTGTGTTTGTTTTTCCTACCCATTGTGTGTGTGTGTGTGTGTTTGTTTTTCCTTCCTCCAGTCGCTTTTATTAAACTTCAGACAGACCACTTGTATCAAAAGGATTAATAAAGAATATTTCTCTTCTGTTTGAGATGTTCCTCCTAACCTGAAGATGAAGTCCCCCTGCTAGAGACTGCTTCCATTGTACCTGCTTTTATAATAGGTGGAAGCCAACCATACAGGCGTTGGAGAGGACGCCTTCACGCGGTGGCACCGATATATTTAGGCGGCTTAGCTACCTGGTTATTCAAACGTCCCTCAGCCACTTTCCTGTACTCCGCAAGGTGGATGGTGGAGTGCAGAAGGACAGCTAATGCCTGCAGTCCACCTCGTTCACGTTTGAGACAACCTGGGGCTGCACTAACAACAACATCCACTTCTACTACTACTACTTCATCTACTACTATTACTGCTACTACTACTTTTTTTTTTTAACTTCACCTCCATCCATTTGGATGTTACACTGTGATGAACAAAACAGACCTTCCTAACAGTTCACTATTTGGACCTGTAATGTCAAGGTCAACACTAACCCTCATATTATAATCCGTTGACCCCAGGGACGCAATGGGTTTGGTTACCAACCATCTACTACTACTTTTATTACTGTATTAATAGTCATTAACCCATTAGCTCCCAGAGTTCCTGTGTGAGGGAATTTGCTGGAAGGTCACAAAGTGTACCGTCCTCCGCCTATCGGCTCATTGTCGCGAAGCCCAGAGGTCCCTATCCTGGGGTTCCCTTCTTGATTAAATTTGGAAAATGCCCACTTCCATCCTATACTGAGGATACTGGGCTCCAATGGGTTAACACTACAGCATTAAAAAAGACATTAATCTGTTGGAGTCACTGGTGTATGCGATTCTCGACCACAGTACCTTCGTAATCCACATCCGCCAGAGAGACAGGCCTGAGGGCTGATGATCTTGTGCCTCTGAGGCATAGCAGTGCACACCTCACCAAGGTGAATGACAGTCCACATCTCATCCAGGCCATTACAGAACTCCGTGGTTGACGCTTCTTCTCGGGAAGAATCTCTGCCAGTCTCGTGTAGAATCTCCCCGCCTCTGGACCCATCCCACCTGTTTTTTTTTTTATTAATGCAAGGAAGAAGGAACCAAAGGCCATGGGTCCGCATACTGTTTCTTGCAAGAAAAAACAAAAAACAATACAAAACAGCCAAATTCAAGATCCATTCATTTCGAGATGCCTGTACAGCGTTTGAAAGACTGGAGATCATAGGAAGTAGGAAATACAGACAGAGGAAGACAGTTTCAGAGTTGACCAGTTGCATAAATGGAGGACTGGGAGTAACGGTTAACTCTTCCATTAGAGAGGTGGACAGAAAAGGGAAGAGAGTTTGTTGCTAGACGGGTGCTACGTGCCCGTCGTAGAGGTGGAGGGATGCAAGCAGACAGTTCAGAGGAACAGTGACCGTTGATGCAGTGAACACAATGGGTCGACATGTTGGTACCTTTCTTGATATTTTCTGTTTTTTTTTTCTTCCTCTTGTTTGCAGCCTCGATAGACATTTCAAGATGACATGGTACCATAGTTACTACTACTGCTACTGTTATGACTACTACTACTACTAATGCAACAACAACAACTACTACTACTGCTGCTGCTACTACTACTACTAGTGCCTCCCTTAGTACAAGCCAACGGGACTTTCACTGCACTGATATCCATGATGTTGCTGCTTTCTGAACCTCTCGGGTCCGACACGGATAACATGCAATCATTTCCCTAGACTACAGGTCGCTTCCGAGGTCGCTGCTTTTTTTGCTGGCCTCAGCAACACGACTGTTTACTTGTTTATTTTCCTTGTTCCAGATGATTTTATTCAGATTACGAAAGACAATTTGTATGATGGGAATAGTGAAAAATATGTCTTCCTTCCAGTTCGAAAATTATCTCCTAACCTGAATAACCTCGTTTGTAGGCAGCAAGAGATAAATGGCAATGTTTTCAGATTCAGGATGTATACGACAGCATGTAATGTTCTTTTTTAACCCTTTCATCCTAAAAATGTAATTTCTGTTTTATTCTTTCTCTCACTTGACGATTTGGTTAAACGTAGAGGAGATATCAGCAGCAAGAGAGGTTATATATGAAGACTTTAACTCATTATTAGTGGACGCCTAACGAATATAAATCTTCTTTTGATATCTTAAGATCAAAAATACGTCATTGTGCAAAGGAGGTTCATATTACGACCCAAATTACTATTCTTTTCTAAAAATAATACCATATAGATTGAAATGTTTGTTGTGGCCACCAAGAGAATCACGAAGTATGTACACAGACGTATTAGAGTTCTCAGCGATTATGGTAACCGTATTATTAAAACAGTGTTATTAAAACGGTATATTACAGTAAGGTGTACGCAAGACCTTACTTATGGAGGTCAGTGTCAAAACAGCCGTGAACACAGGAAATGATTAGTCTGTTGCTTTACATAACGTAATGAGCAACGACGCAGAAAAGTGAAACTATTTTCTTCGAAAACATTTCTCTGTTTCGGTGCAACGCTATTAATTCCTTCTAACGCTAAGCATTTTTAATGAATTGAAAGTTAGTCACTGCAGCGCATGAGAGAGTTAATTCTGTCACCAGTAACCTCTCTCATGGTCGGGAGAACTCTTCTATTTCATTACACCCCTACAGTTGTTAATGAGGGCTTCCTAGCGCCTTTTCCTAAACGACTCATTTTGTTTATTACACCTTACTGTCCTCTTCTGCGTTGCATAAATCTTACCGATATATCCATACGCCGCATATATACTATACAAAATTATATTAACCTCACAAATTCAATAATAAGTCGCTAGGAAGGAGGTGCTAGGAAACCTTACCTGATGAGAATGCGAGCCTTGGACACTGGCAGGCGGATAGCAGGGTAGGGTAGGGTAGGTCACACGGAGTTCTGGCAGGGAGATAGCCTGGTTATGCCGGGTGTGTCCAGCAATGATTGGCATCCACACATGATAACTCTGTAAACCGAGGGAGTGCGCCTGACACAGCCGGAAGGAAAAGCAATCAGGGATAAAAAGAGAAGTAGGCGGGAGGGAGAAGGAGTGTGAAGAATGGCGAGGGTTGCTTAGGAATCGCTAATGATTATTCCTTAAGGGTTTTGATAAAGAAGGAGGTCAGAGCCAGAGATATGAGTAGACAGTTCACACCGGCATGGCTGGCCCAGCTGGACAGATGCTGAAGAGTGGTGTCGGGCCTGTGATGAATGCTGTTCCAAGAAGAGACCCAAGAAACGTGGTTGCGCTCCTCTTCAGCTGCACCAAGAGGGTCCACCAACAGAACACGCCACAGTGGATAATGAAGGACCTCTGCCACTCGCTGAAAATGACAGCCAGTAGATACTTGTTTCCATGGACTACTTCACATAGTGGCCAGAAGCCTATGAAGTCCCACATCAGGAAGCCACAACTGTTGCTCCAGTGTTGTTTGACCAATTCTTATGTTGTACTGGGATACCACAAGAGCTACATTCCGACCAGAGTAGAAACTTCGAGTCTGCTGTGGTCCGTGAGCACTGGAAGTTACTGGGGATCGAGAAGACCAGACCAACTTCACTTAGGTCACAGTCCGATGGGATGGTGGAGAAATTCAACTGGACCCTGCGACAAGAACTGGCCAAGTACTGTGCAGAGGGACAGACGTACTGAGGGCAGAGATTAGCTGCGTTGCTGATGGCATATCTGTCTGCATCCCACGAGTCTACCGGCCACACCCCTGCATAACCGATGCTGGGCCACGAGTTACGATTGCCAGTTGATTTGTTAATGGGAAGACCACCTGGTGAAGAGCTGCCTACAGACACCTCCAACTATGCCAAGCATCTTCAGGGAAGACTGGCTAGGGTACACCATCAAGTTCGAGGAGCTCCGAAGTTCTTTGGTGGAGTGATAAAGTTCAATATGATGCCAAGGCAAGTGAGGTGAGCTCAAGGATGGTGACAAAGTTTGGCTGTACAATCCTCAGTGGAGGAGGGGGCAGTCACTAAAGTCTCTGGGACCATGGGACAGGCCCTACTCTGTGATGGAGATCCTGTCAAACGTAACGTACCAGATTCGGGGAGGCAGGATGGTTCACCCATAGGTGGTACACGAGAATAGTCTGTCCCAGTACCATAGGCCAGAACAGTACAACTGGGACGTCTTCGAGCAATCGTGCACACCCACAGCCGATAAAGTTGAGGAGGGCCAAGGAGTTGAAGCATAACAGGATGGTGACAGTTTCCCTAAGGGAGAAGTGGAACAGGAAGAGAACCAAGTCATTCCAGGAAGAGTGGAGCGACTGTATTGAGGAGCAGAGGCGTTGTTGGAAGCAGCATAGGAGAAGACCCGATAAGTTGAAGGACTATTCTGGGTATAAATGAATGTTTGGTTAGGACTAAGAATTATGTCTGTCAATATTTGTGCAGTTTTGTTGGGACGACAAAAGGACTATGGGGAGGGCAGTGTTAAGAAGCAGGAGTGCTGGCTAGATGGTAGTGGATAATTCCTTATAATTCACTCATTTTCAGTTGCTAGTCGGAGTTGCCAGGCAGCCTGCCATTGTGAGTGAAAGTATTTTGTAAAGTTATGCATTCATTTTTTTCTTTATAAAGTTTTACTTGGTTTACTTTTTAAATTATGCAATATTCATATTTAATATCAGTTTGTATGCTAAAGCTTCTCGAGTGGTGCGTAATATAAGAAAGCTCTGGAATATTTTGGATGTCTTCAACTTAGAATCTGTTGCTGCGAGGAGTACCTAGAACGTTCGAGTAGCAAGGAAGGTTGTAAAAAGGATGTGGGAGAGGGCAGAGGACTTGTGGCCCTTATGAGGTTAGTGCAGCTCTGGCACTTGTGAAATTAGTTATGCAGGCATTGTAATTTACTCGGAAAATAGTGACTACGAACGTGAGAAGCTTGTGTTATTAAGCTGCCTGACTTGATCTTGTGTACATTGAAAGACTGACTCTTTGAGGAACGATTCACTAGGCGACGTCCTTCCTATGCTGAACTACTGCTGGTGGTGCCAATGGCAGTGTGGGATGAGGACGTAACAATATTCCCTAAATGACAGTCAAAGCTGGGGGCCTGTATACCCCTCTGCCCCTTCAGTTTAAGTGACGTAGTCTAGGTGTACTGAAGGCACTGTAATACTTTTTTGTTAGCTCTTTATTTCGTCTGTTATTCCTTCACATAGAGAGTCGAACTGACGACGTCACGTAATCATGACAACCGCCGTGCTGGTTCAACAAACATTCGACAAGGCTGTTACTGTGTCATCTGTTGTTTCCTTCTTCTGGGAGGAAGGCGTCAATATGTAAGTGCGAAAGCCACTACAAAAAGTAACCTCCTCTTTCTCTAGTAGTGTAATATTAGGTAAAGTTAAGGCTAGCAAAACTATCGTGTCTGGAATATGTCACGTTTGGCTGCAAACTTCTTCTTGATATAAACCTTTCGTTATTTTATGGTAATTGTGGAAACTTTTTTTTCTCCCAGAGCGAGGTATCCTTTGTTTATCAGTAAAATGCGCTCCTTTTTTAAAAATAATTGTCCCTGTTGAAAGTAGAGGAAAATTCCAGAGAACATTTATTACTAATATGAGCGGTTCTTTAACCCAGAGATTTATTTCTAGTTTCTGATTAATAAATTCAGTGCTACTGCGTTTAACCTTTGTGGACAACTGTATTGTAAATATGTGAATAAATTTCCCGTATTTATTGGTCACTGGTTCTAATTCGGTTTGAAGGCCCGAATATTCCGAGGAAAGCGGGAAAAGACATTATAATTTAATATATATAAAATGAATATATGATCTTATTCGTATTTGAAATTAAGATTGATTTGTTAAGTTAGACCTTCCTTGTAAATTTCATGAAGTAATTCATTGTATTTAAGTAATTGTAATTAAATAATATATGGCATCTTTGAATCCTACGAGGGGAGAGAGAGTCACCATTTCTCATCGTGTTCCTTCAGCTCGTTCAAGCTGCTCGCTGTAAACAGTAGCACCAAGGACGCTTGGAAACCCAGGCAAACCGACCAAGACCTCCAG
>JAGKTI010034047.1:0-11541 GCA_018397915.1 Birgus latro | reverse complement strand
GTCACCCCTCTCTCTCCTTTCCTCTAAGGATGGCAAATCCAGCCTTTCTAGCCTCTCACTATATGACAGATCTGCCAAACTGGGGACCATCTTGGTTGCTGTTCTTTGTATTCTCTCAATCTTGTTTATATCTTTCTTTTTGTGTGGGGACCACACTACTGCCGCATATTCTAACCTGGGGCGGATCATGGCCACTATCAGTTTTTTCATCATCTCTTCATTCATGTAATGGAATGCCACTCTTATGTTGGTCAAGAGTTTATATGTCTCTCTAACTATCTTGTTGATGTGTTTTTCAGGTGACAAACTATCCTGGAACAGCACTCCTAAATCTTTCTCTTCTCTCGCTTTTGTGATTGGTTCATTACCCATCATATAGTTCAGTGATGGTCTCTTGGTGCTTTTACCCATTTCCAATATTTTACATTTTTTTTGCGTTGAATTTCATTTCCCACATCCGGCTCCAGTCATGTATCCTATCCAGATCCTCCTGCAGCATTTTACAGTCCTCCTCAACCTCTACCTTCCTGAAGATCTTTGCATCATCAGCAAACAGACTTGCATAACTGTTTACTCCATCTACCATATCATTTATGTAAATCAGGAACATTACTGGTGCCAACACCGAGCCCTGTGGGACACCACTTGTTACTTCTCTCCATCCAGACATCCTGTCCTTTATTACTGTCCTCATTTGTCTGTCTCTCAAAAAGTCTTTCATCCATTCCAGGAGGTTACCCTTCAGTCCTCCTATATGCTCTAGTTTCCACATTAGTCTCTTATGGGGTACCTTGTCAAAGGCCTTCTCCAAATCTAAATATACACAATCCACCCAACCGTCTCTCTCCTGCAGCACATCAATCGCTCTTGAGTAAAAGCTCAACAAGTTGGAAACACATGACCTTCCACTTCTAAATCCAAACTGACTTTCAGTCAAAATATTCATCTCTTCCAGATATTTTATCCACCTATCTTTCAGAACCTTCTCGCACAATTTTGCACCATGCTGGTTAGGGACACTGGTCTATAGTTCAGGGGTTCTTCCTTGTTTCCTCCCTTATAAATTGGTACCACATTTGCTCTCTTCCATTCCCGAGGCACTTTCCCTTCTTCCAGCAAACACACAATTAAACTGTGAATCTTATCTGCCAGTTGGTCTCTGCATTCCTTCAGTACCCAATTTGAAATTCCATCTGGTCCTGGGGCTTTCCTTACATCTTGAGTTTCCAGTAATTTGTACACTTCCTGCACTTCCACTTTTATATCTTTTATCACTACACTCCTAGTCACTCCCTCCCCCTCCACAAACTCCCCTTCATTAGTAAAAACTGATTGGAAACGTTTGTTCATTATTTCAGCTTGCATTGCCGCATCATTATAGACCTCTCCTTCTACTTTCAGTTTGGTGATTCCTTCCTTTTGCTTCAATTTGCCATTAACAAATCTGTAAAACAATTTGGGCTCATCCTTACATGTGCCGATTATACCTTTTTCAAAGTTCCTTTCTTCCTCTCTACGAATTCTTGTATATTCATTTCTAGTTTTTTTATATTCTTCCTTTGTTCTGTTATTACCTCTCTTTCTCCATTTGTTCCATGCCATGTTCCTCTCTTTTTTTGCTATAATACACTTTCTGTTAAACCACTCCTTTTTCCTGTATTCTTTCCCACTTACTCTTGGAACATATTTATCCACTCCTGAATTATAGAGGTCTAGAAAGATATCCCACTTCCTCTGAATCTCTCTTGTTTCTCTGAATTTTCTCCAATCTGCATTTTCAAAAAATTTACTCAATTCCGTAAAGTTTGCTTTCCCAAAGTTGTATCTTCCCTGCCTATGGAGCTCATCTCTTGGCACCACGATCCCTATTATCATCTGGAACTCAATGGCCACATGATCACTTTTTCCCATAGGACACATATATTTCAAGGATTCAATTACGTCAGGTTCTTTGGTTAGTAGTAAATCTAATCTTGCTGGGGTGTCATCACCTCGGAATCTTGTCTCTTCTTTGACCCACTGCGTCATTACATTATTCATCACAATGTTTAACAATATAGTGCCCCACGAATCTTCGCCGCCTCCTGAGTCCCATTCCTCCCAGTTCACCTCTTTACAATTAAAATCACCCATTAGAATTATATTGCTGCTTTTCTCAATCACTCTGTAGGTAACTAACCATGTCTGACAACATCTCCTGGTATTCATCATCAGTCCATGCTCTTGTCTTAGGTGGAACATATACTACTGCTATATCTCTCTTACAGTTCTCTCCAGTTTCTAATTTCATGTTTATCACTTCAGCCCTACCCTCTCCCATTTCCACAGAATCTATATTTAAGTTATTCTTCACTGCTATCATCACTCCTCCTCCCATTTTATCTTTTCTGTCTCTTCTCCACAATTTGTATTTGCCATCTCCCATATGGATATCAATATTCTCCCTTAACATGGTCTCTACAAAGCACATAACATCAGGTTCTTGTACCCTCAAGAAATCGTTGATTTCTAACATTGCCGATATTAATCCATCAACATTAGTGTACGCCACTTTTAAACTTTTTTCGTTATTACTTATACCATCTTTTCTCCTCCTCTCCGTCGGTACCACTTCCTCAATTTCTGGTCCATAACTCTCCAATAAAACACTGTCTTCTCCTTCTCCGTTCTTTGTTCGTTTTTGCCTTAGCTTCCTTTACTAACTCCTTTATTTTAGCTCTTTCTTCCTCATTTGCATCTCTCCTTAACCAGACATTTTCGAACCCCTCTTTGTCTGCTAATTTCCATGTCCTATTCATGATTTCATTTACTATTGCCTGGGACTTAAACTTCACCTTCAATGGCCTTGCCCCTCCTTCCTCATACTTACCTAACCTAAACACTTCTTCAATCTCTTCTAGGGCTTCATTGTTACCCTCCATGACTACTGATAATATTTCTTTAACTTTACTCAATTCTTCTCTTTCTCTTTCAGATCTTATCGTGATACGCTTTTCTTTTACCCCTAAAATAATTACACATTTTTTCTTATCTGCTACATCCCTGACTAGAGCTTCTCTACTTTTCAACACCCTAACCACTTCCTTCTCCACCTTTTCCTTGCTTTGTTGTTCAATAATCTCTTTCAAATTTACATTCCCTTCCTCCTGAATTTTCTTCCACCCCTTTTGTTGCTCCTTGATTTCCTTAATATGTTCATCTTGCATCCTTGATTTTGAATCATACTCCTCTAATTTACTTTTCATTCTGTCTCTTTCTTCTTCCAACCTCCTGTTTTCCCTCTTGAGGTGTTCTATTTCATTTGTGGCAGATTCGTTGCTCGTTTTTAATTCCGTGACTTCTCTTTCCTGTTCTGCACTGCGTGTGTAAACTTTTTCCAGCTCGTTCTGTAAACCTTTGACCTCTCTCTCCTGTTGTAAGGTCCTCTCCTGCAGCTCCCTAATTACTACCTATACCTTCTTCAATTCCTGGACATTCTTCTCCGCCGTTTTTTCTACTCCTGCTACTCTTGTTTGATACAATTTTGAACTTCCATTTCTCGCATCTTCGTCGGAGAAACCCACAAATTCACTTTCGCCAGACGTAAACAAACCGCCGTCGCTTTCCGCCACGATGCAACCATATGGAAACCGATTTTTTTTTTTTTTTTTAACTAATGTCCGACGGAACCACCACTCACGCACTCATTTCTATATCACAATAGGCTGGTTTCCTTTCGCCGCTGATTCCACGATTATTTCCCTGCAGTCCAGGAGGACGTCTGTCCACGTCGGCGACCTGTGTGTGTGTGTGTCTTGAATATTAACATCTGATGCAGTGGTTGCAAAATAAGCTTTAACCCATATAAACCATCATTGCAAGGAAAGGCATGAATAAATACCAATTCTTTATAATGTAACAGATCATGGAATCCACTAAACAACTCCTTGTTCTAAAGTTAATTCTGTGTGTGTGTGTGTGTGTGTGTGTCTGAGAATCTGTTATGCATTAACCTGCATAGAATGTGTTGTGTGTAAATCTATTCGCATTAACCGAGAGAGAGAGAGAGAGAGAGAGAACGATCGACCATCTCTTGAACGAATGCCTGAATAAACCATGGATTCGATTCCGGTTTGGGGAATTTGTATTAACTGTCACACCCATATGAATGTGTAATCGTAGAGAGAGAGAGAGGGAGGGGGAAAGACGACATTTCATTATGAAACGAAATAATCACGATTTCTGTATCAGATGTAGCTCCGTCACTCAACCCGTCCCGTTCCGTTGATACTTCGGGGGTGTAGCCATTCCTTTAACCCACCCACTAGACATCAACTATACAGGCTTAGGACGAGAGCGATGAGTCGGCAGGGATGCCAGATAATCCAACCACAGTAATATTTTGTCGCAAAATTAATTGGGCTACAGTACAGTACAACTCTCAAGTCTCGGGGGCTTCCCTCAGACAGCTGTTTTTAATTTGATGTCAAAGTCTCTTCGTCTCATTAACTCTCCTTCTCTAACCAACTTCCTTGACCCACTCTCTTCGCCGCTGTGTTGCATATTTATCGCTTTTCTACTGCTGCTTTAATGGTCACTGCTGTCCTGAACTGTTTACAAGTATTCATCCTTCCTCCATTAGTGGGGTCATAGCACTCATCCGGCAAGAAACTCTAACCTCTTTTCTGTCCAGATATCTATTTCAAGAGTTTTCCGATACTTCCATTTCGTCATGTATGCAAGAATTTAACTCTGGGACTGTCTTCTTCCGTCTGTATTCATTTCTACCTATGAATCCCAGTCTTTTAAGCGCAGTGTATTCAGGGAATGTGACGGGCGCAACTGATGAGGTGAAAGAGATTGTCCAGGTGCTTGAGGATACAAAAGTGGACATGTGTGGATTGACTGAGGCCTAATGGAGAGTTGAGAGTGTGAATGTGTAGTAGTATGAATTGCGTATATGTGCGAGAGTAGGTTAGAATGAGGGCAAAGGAGACTGCATGTACTGTTGTGTGCAAGATATGGAAGCAGATTATAAGAGAGTGCGGGTCAGTTCGTTCACGGATTGTGCGGGTAAGATTGAAAGTAAGAATACAAGCATGAGCGACTGTGTGTGTATATGCGCGGACAGAAGACCATGCAAGCAGAGTGAGAGAAGAGTTCTGGGCAAATGTGGAAGCATGCATGAAATAGTATGAAAGGAATGAGAGAGTTTTTTTGATTGGAGATATGAATGGAAAAGGAGGGAATGTGAAGGTGGATGGAGTAGTTGGTGAGTGCGGGTGTACCTGCAGAAGTGGATGAGAATGGCAATGCTCTGATAGACATTTGTGCGGGGAGGGGTTGGTGATAGCCAATACTCTCTTTAGGCCCAAAATGATCCACAGGTAGGCTTGGCGACTGCTGAGAAGGGTGGGTGGTGAGCTGGATGAATGGAAGGCAATGACTGATTATGAGAGAATAAGATATGTGCTGGATGCGAAAGCATACATAGTTGAGGACGTGGGCAGTGACCACCTATTACTAGCTGTGAGGGTCAAGGTACACATGCACTTGGTGAACAGAACGAGAAAGGGGTAGGAGGAAGCAATCTGATCAAAGAAGGTAGAAAGGTTGTAGGATGATGAAAAATGGCAGAATGTAAGAGAGAAGTGGAGGAGCGATTGGGTAGAGCAGATGGGGGAGGGAAGGTGCATTTAAGGTGTTAAGAAGAAATCCGTGCAGTATGTGAGATGGTATGTAGGGTGAAGAGATGACAAAAGGAGGTGAAAGGAAAGCATTGTTGAATGAAGAGGTGGGACGAGCTGTGGTGCAATATTAGCATATCGTGAGTGGATGGGAAGCAGAGACATGGAGGATGTTGAGAGACGCAATAGCTTTACGCGGAGAATAGGACAGAGGTGAAAAGATTATTACGAGAGAATAAGAAAAAAAGTGAATGAAAAGTTTGGAAGGAATTTAAGTGCAAAAAATGAGGGAATGTAAGAAAATGTTCGGGAAGGAGGTTATGAGAGTAAGACAGGGTGATAAAGAAGTTAGAAAGGGAGTGAATAATAAAAATGACAGATTGCTGGTGGAGAAGGGAGAAAGAGTCAGAAGCCGGAGAGAACATTTTAAGAAATTGTTAAACTCAAAGAATGAAAATAATGTTAATATAAGTGGCTGGAGAATGGCTGGGAGAAGGAGAGGGTTAAGAAGGGAGGAAGACTTACATAGGATGGAAACAGTGGAAGCAAAAAAGAATGTCAAAATGGGGAAAGCCCCAGGTATACATAGAGTGTGTGGTTAAATGCTGGAACCCATGGGAGAGATAGCAGTAGAACGGATATGAAAGATACGCAGATTGGTATGGGGGGAAGGGAGAGTGCCAGAGGATTGGAAGTCAGGTGTACAAAAGAAAATGGGAAAAAGGAGCATTCGATAGCCACAGAGGCATTTGTCTTCTTAGTGTAATAGGAAAAGTACGAGTATGCAGTAGAGATGAGGAAATAACAGAGGAATTAGTTGGAGAACAGGCCAGTTTTGGGCAAGGGAAGTGGTTGTGTAAAGCAGATATTCATACTAAGATGTTTAGTGGAAAAATTTCTAGAAAAGGGAAAATATTGGATTCTCCATTCATGGATTTGGATGAAGCATATGACAGAGTGGATAGACAGGAAATGTGGAAAATATTACAAATATATGGAGTAACTGTGAAGCTTATGAATGCTATGAAGAGTATGTATGAGGGTGTTAGGGCTTCGTGGTTGGTTAACTGAGTGGATTTTTTTTTTATCTAAATGTTGGACTGGAACAGGGATATGCCATGTCTCCATAGTTGTTCAATCTGTATATGGATGGAGATAGAAGGAGGAGCAGTGCATGTTTACGATACCCTAAAATGAGAGAGCAGCGTTTTGAAATATCTTGTCCTGTTGTCTGCAGATGATACCCTACTGTTTAGTGAGGACAACGGAGAACTGCAAGGCTTGGTGAATGAGTTTGGGAGAGTATTTAAGAAACGGGATCTTACAGAGACTGTAAGGAAAAGTAAAGTTGTGGTCTTCGAGAGAAAATGAAGTCACTGAATGTACTTACAATGAGGTTGGATAGTGAGAAAATGGAAAATGTGAGTGCAGTTAAGTACCTGGGTAGCGTGGTGAGTAAAAATGGAAGTCTGCAGGATGAAGTGTTTGAAAGGGTACAACAGGGGAGAAAGGCTGCAGGTTCACTGAAAGTAGTGAGAAGAAATAGGAAAGTGAGCTTGGAAGTTAAAAAGTCAATGCATGACAGTATTGTGATCCTCACTCTAACTTAAGAAAGCGAAGCTTCGACCTTGTTGAAAAGAAACAAGTGAAAAGTGAGAGCAGTGGAACTGCGTTATTTGAGAGGCTCAAGTGGAGTTACTGTACATGGCGAAAAGATCAATACTTTCATTGAAACAGTGTATATCACTCACCAACTACTTATGTTACAAGTAAAGAAGTCATCAGTTGTCATGTTACTTTAGATCTTGTCGCAATGTCAAGTTATATATAATTTTACAATGGGCTCACTCTTGATTTAATCTTTTCTTTTTCTTCTTCTCTCCCAAGAGTATACTATTCTGTACTAGATGCAACTTCTTTCTCCTTCCCTTTTCAACACTACCATGTGTCGTTCTGCAGTCATTCTCATCTCTTCCACTTAATTCCTTGCCCTCTACTTCGCAGTGAAAATGTATGCTATCCTCGTACTCTCAATTCCATCTTCTGCCTTACGACTCTATGCCACGACTATATGACCGTTTAATCTCTTACATTCATGTTCGTCTAACCTTCATTCTTCTCTCAATTTTTTCTTTAATACTTTTCCAATCATAGTTGTTCTTTGTATTTCTACGATAGTCCAGATAACTCATTCTCCTGTCGCCTTCCTTTTGAGCCTTCATTTTTTATGTATATCCTTTTATTATTTTTATTCATTTTTTTTTTTTTACTCTCTCCATAGTTGTTAGTTATATGGAAAAATGATAAGATGAATTGAAGTCACAACATAAGGTAACAAGACAGTGCACAGTGCGAACTACTTTCAATATAACATGCGAGATTAAAAGCGCATACAGAATACCGGTATATCAATAAGGAAATATTATTAAGAAATATGAAGAACATCGCTGAGGAAAAGTGTGACAAGTCAAGTTTTTGTATTTTCTTCTTCACTGTGAAAGTGAAAGAAGTGGAACTTGTAACTCATATTAGAAATGAGAAGTTCAGTGAAATTTTATTGACAAAAACAAAACCCCCATACACTCCATTATTGGTGTTCGTGTTAAGACGACTGGTCAGCTGCCTCACGATACCGTTGTAATTACTGTATAACATGCCAGGGGCGCACCCGGGGGGAGGGGGCGCACCGGGCCCGTCCCCCCTCCCCCCTTAGCTCTTTGGGTTCTTTAAAAGTTTATATAAATTTATTTCGATAACAGGAAAACATGAAAATTGGCAAGTACAAACAAAGAGTAACACATGAGCCAGCAGCTCCATGACTCTAAACCTGCATGTGACCTCCCCGTAACTATCGGATTACTGTATCTGACCTCACCTCTACGGACGGCGCCTTGGCATGGTCACTTGGCCATAGCCCTGGCCTCATGTACATGCTGCGACCAGTCAGGTCCAAGCATTGGGCTCACGTGATACGTTCATCTTGGCGATAGACAGCCACTCAGTTCAGTTAGTCACCAGCATTCAGTGTGGGAACATAGGCCTTATAGGAATACGACTGTGTGACTGAACAATCGTCATTCGACATGAAGCGGCAGCTAACTATGCAAGATTTTGTAAACAGAAAGAAGAAAGCAAAGACTCATGATGGTCTTCCAACAACAGAAATAAGGTACGTAAATAACGTAATTTATTTCGTGTATTACCGTACGTCCTTAGAAGTTTTTGGTCGTAACTTCAGTAGACTGCATTGATTTGGGATACCGTTTAGTAATTTTAGTTTAATACGTTTATATATTTGAGTTCGTTATTTATCTTTAATTTAGTTATTACTGCCTGTGTTCTGCCAGTATTAAGAAAAATTCATAGTAAACTCAAGTAAAAGCCCCCCCCCCTCTCTCTCTCTGACAGTTTTGTTAATATTGTTTTAGGAGTCCTACGCCGCCTGCGAATGAAGATGCAAATCCTGTCCCACGCTGTTCCAGTAGTTTAGTTGTTTCTTCACAAGAAGACTACAGGAGTTTGGATCCGGATCTTCTGTCAAAAGACTCAAGCATTTCTGGTCATTCCCGTGACACTGGACATTTTGTTAATGTTGCCCAGCTTCCTAAAGAAAAACGAGGAGTACCTGATAAAAATTACCAGTTTCCTGTTGTAGCTGACTAGTGGCAAGAAACGCAAATTCCAGCATTCTTGTCTTGAAGAATTTCCTTGGCTGTCCTACAGTGGACTGCCAGGCAAAGAGGGGGGCTTTTGTCGCTACTGTGTTATAATGGGGAAAAGGATGAGTAGAAAAGGGGATCAAAACCTAGGAGCACTTGTAAGCAGACCTTTCAAGCGTTTAAAGAGTGCAAAAGAGGATTTTCGAGCTCACTAAAATAGTAGCATGTGTTTTCTATGGCTCAAGCTGAATTTTTGTTGGCACAAGAGCGTGGTGGAGCTCCCATTGATGAAATGGTTAACACTCAACTTCGTAGAGGGAGAAATGCAAAAAGGAGGAGAATGAGTATCGCCGACGTTTACATCCGATTGTTGAAACCGTAATCCTGTGAGAAGTACAAGAATTGGCCTTCCGAGGACCAGAGATAGTGGACCTCTTTACTTGGATTCCATGCCAGCTAATGGAAAGGAGAGTAATTTTGAAGCGCTTCTTCTGTACCGGGCATCATGTGACAAGCAGCTGCACGAGGATATTAAAAATGCCCACAGAAAACATGTTGCTGACAAGCTGGAATGTGCAGAATCAAATTGTCAAGGTGTGCTGTAATGTGATTAAGGAAAATTTTGTGAATTCTATCAAGCAAGCTGGTATTTACTATGTGATAGCTGATAGTACCACAGATATCAGCACACATGAACAATTAGCTCTTGTCATACGTTATGTCACTGAGGGTAGACACGCGGGGGAGCACATGCTTAGTCTAATTAACCTTCTAAAACCACTGGTGCTGCCTTGGCTGATGAAATAATGCAGTGCTTGAGAAAGCTGGGCTTATCACTAACAAACATCAGAGGACGGGGTTATGATGGAGGTACAAACATGAGTGGCTTGATAAATGGAGCTCAGGCTTATATTAAACAACAGCAGCCTCTTGCAGTCTACACTCACTGTGCATCACACCAACTTAATTTAGCACTAAGTCGTGCTCTTACTGTTCCTGGTGTCCGGAACATGCTTGGCATCGTTTCAGAAGTTTCAGAGTTTTTGGATGGATCTGCAACAAGGGTACAGGTCCGAGACAAGAAGGTTGACGAATATGTACCAGACTCCCGCAAGAAACGAGTGAAGCCTCTGTGCTGAAGTAGGTGGGTGGAGCAGCGTGAATCTTTAATAACATTTGACAGTTGGTGATACCAATAGTGATGGCCCTAGAGGATATTCAGATGTTGGGAAACACAGATGCTGTAGCAAAAGTATATTGCCTGCTGGCAGGCAGAACACGTTTTGAATATATTGTCGCCCTATGGATGGCAGTTGCGTTATTTGGTATTACCCAGCTTCTGTCTGTGAGTCTTCAGAACCCCACTCACACACTCACAGAATCCATAGAGGTAGCTGAACAAGCCAACAAGGCAGTGGCAGCCAGTTGAGAAAAAATTTTCCTTGGTAATAGACAAACCGTTAAAACTGGCTGATGAACTAGGTGTTTCTGTCTCAGTCCCCAGAACTACCAACCGACAGGTTCATCGGTCAAACAGTTGCTCGTCGACTGACCCAGCAGAGTTCTACAGGATCAACACCTTATATCCATTCACTGACTAGATGATGACAGAACTGAATGTTCGTTTTCCTAAGAAGCATTCAGTTACAAGAAATCATTCCACTGTTTATTGAAAAAGCCAGCCTTACCTCCATCGAGCGGGCTGCAAAGGTATATTAAAAAGATTTGCCAAACTTAACCAGTATTCTGTGAGAACTTCTTGTCTAGCGAGAGACGATATCATCACTAGACAGAACGCAGCTTCCCAAAGACATAAGGGAGGTGGTTTAGATGACAAGCAATATCCCAAATGTGCGTGTCATTGTGCGTATTTTGATGACATTACCTGTCACAAGTTGCTCTGCAGAGTGAGGATT
Source organism: Birgus latro (assembly GCA_018397915.1). NCBI lineage: Eukaryota > Metazoa > Arthropoda > Malacostraca > Decapoda > Coenobitidae > Birgus > Birgus latro. The sequence continues at coordinate 300 of JAGKTI010034047.1, read as the reverse complement.
TTCAGCCTTAAAGTGAATGAAGACAGATCAGCGGTCAACGATGACCGAAGACCGACTGGAGGCACTGATGCGTATGAGTATTCATGGTAAAGAAAAACTCAGTCGATGAAGTAATTGAAAAATTTCTGAAGATGAGTTCCCGTCGTCATTGCGAACAGATAGACACACTGCGTTTAAAGAAGCATAAGTCGTAGTAAGAGGGAAAGATGGATCATGATAGAGTGTTCAAGAATTGACCAGTTGTGTATATGAAATACAGAGTACCAGTTAACTTTTGTATTAAAAATAAAGAGAATAGAA
>JAGKTI010034046.1:0-11541 GCA_018397915.1 Birgus latro | reverse complement strand
TCTCTCTCTCACACACACACACATTTCTGAAGCCTTAGATTATTCATTTCCTGTCTTGTTTGTTTGTGTCAGCCAGACTAAAATAGTTTCCCGTTTTGTTTATTATTATTCCTGTGTGTGTGTGTGTGTGTGTGTGTGTGTGTGTAAGTGTGTGTGCGCGTGTGTGTGTGTGTGTAATATTTGTGTTGTTCTATCATCTTTTTTCTCATACTAATTTTCTCATTTCCCATTCCTTTATCGTCTTGTGTTTTTATCATTTTTCTTGTTATCTTGTTTTTAATTCGTGTATCAAGTCAAGTCTTAGTTTTTATTAGTCTCCATTGTTTTTTCCCGTATTTCTTTTTAATGCTACTTCTTTCGTCCACCAGTTGTCTCTTTTTTGTCGTTTTCAATTTCTGGCGCTGTTAAATATATTTCTTTGTTTTTATCACCATACACTGTTTTATCCACTTCTTGGCCTTTTTGCTTCGTTCACAGTATATTCTGTTCTTTTTTTTTCTCCTTATACTGCGTTCTTCAAAATATTTTCATGTGTTTATTACAAAATTTCATCCGTTTCGTTCATATATTCCTCTGTTTTTCCCTTCTTCGTTTTTAACAATTTTTCCTCAGCTTTTTCAGCCTTCTCTCATTTTTTTTTTTTTTCTGCTCTCCGGTTCGTTCGTAATTTCCCGTTCTCTTTTCCTGAATTTCTCGCGTGCTTAAAATATGATCTCTCTTTTCTCACTCCTGTTTCTACTAATTTCCCCTCCACCAACGGATTGTCTTGCATCCTTCCTACTACGCCCTTCCTGTGTACATACCCCCCCCCCTCTCTCTCTCTCCTTTTCACATCTTCCAAACCTCTCTACACCCTCTCAGTCCTTACTTCTTCTATCTAACAATACGAGCATACACGTAAGAATGGCATGAGCAGACCTTAACAACGACATGAACAAAAACCTGGACGATAACATGACCAATATAATGACCAAACACCAGATATGACCAAAGACGTGAGCAATAAGACGTGAGCATTAACCATCTCCCATTCTATGGTCAGGTGATTAAACAACACCCTTCTCATGTCAGTGGGCTCATGACAGGACCTGTGCAGTGACATGAGCAAAGATTTGGCCCTTGACATGAGCAGCTGTATAAAAAACGCTACCTAGCTAACTAAATAACTAAACAGATAGACAGAGACAGGAATAAAGAAAGACTGACAGACAGAGAGATACAGACAGATAGACTGAGACATATGGACAGAGCAAGAGAAAGAAAGAAAAAAGAAGGAAAAAGAGACAGAGGGGCAGACAGATAAGTAAATAAATAAAAGAACAGCCTAAATAAATACTCAAAAATTCCCTTTCCTTTCGCCTTCCAGCGGGTTCGTGGCAAAAGGACCTGAGCAACGACATAAACATCGGTGTGCAAGACGCGGGGTACTCAAAGGCGGTGCTGGACTGCGAGGACGATCACATGGCCTTCGTGCTCACCCTCGAGGACCACTTCGAGGGCGTAGTGTACACGAGGGGCAGCTTCCACACACGCAAGGGCCCCTGCTTCCTCGACGCTGACGGGGGCACGCAGTTCGCCCTTAAGTTTGGATACAAGGACTGCGGTACTAAATATGTGAGTTCTGGGGCTATTTTTCCTATCCTTGTTTTATTTTTCCATTGCTGATGTTGATAATAATGCTATTAACAATGGTGGTGATAATAACGACGGCGCTGATGGACGATGATGATGATGATGATGATGATGATGATGATGATGATGATGATGATGATGATGATGATGATAAGGATAACAATAATATCTCCCAACACAGGACTAGGCCTATGATTCATCTTCCTCCCAACCTAATATATATTCCATTCCTCCCCTCTCCTAGAACGCAGCGTTGGGCGCCTACGTGAATACAGTGGTGGTACAACACGACGATGACCTCATCTTCCCCGGTGACCTGGCCTTTGACCTCCGATGCTACGACACTCTCACCGTCAACGCGTCCATGTCAGGGTACCATACATCCTCAGATTCTTTTCATAGACGGTGTATGGTTCAGTATTTACCAGAAGCCATAACTAAATCAAAGCACCTGTATTTTGACTTGTTTTCTATTTACACCTCACGATTTTCTTATACTTTCTTCTATGACACTTCCGTCGCAAATGACCCTTGAGGAGGTTAACGACCCAGGTGGGAGACGGGTTAATCTGCGACGGAAGTGGCAGAGAAGAAAGTGTCAATAAAGTGATGAGATGTAAATAAAAAAAAACCTTCAAACACTTTCCCTGCAGTTGTGGCTCCTGATAAATATTCACCGCCCTTTCAATACCATGACGAATTTTTCTTCTTTTATTCTTATTACCTCTAGACGAGATTTTTAAGCTTGAGATAAATATCTCCTCATTATGGGATAAGCCATTTAGAAAGCAGTGGAAACCTTAAACTGAATAAAATCGGAAGCAATAGACAATTTAACATCAAAGTATATCCAAATAACAGCCTGCCCTTTAAACGATAAATTAAACGTTTTATTTCTTTTTCTTCACTGTCTTCAGGGTGAGGTCCAGCATCTCCCTTGTGGACCCCGACCCGGCCTCCTCCAAGAAAGCAGACTCCAAGGCCGACCAGGTGAGGGCCACGTCCTCCTCCACAGTGGTTACCCTCACCCCGGCCCGCCTCACACCACCCAAGGTGGAGCTGTAGGCACGCGTCGTGGGACCTTGGTTGAAGTAGGACCTCGAGTGGAGTAGGACCTCGAGTGGAGTAGGACCTCGAGTGAAGTAGGACCTCGAGTGAAGATGCGAACATTTAAAGCACATAGGATTAAAAGTTGGGTTCGCTAATACAGAGAAGAATCGGCGTTTTGTGAAAGGGGGGGAAAAAAATCTGTCGTCTAGCTGGATGATGAAGGAAACAGCCGGGGAAAAAAAAAAAAACTACCACGGGACGACCGAAAAAAATCGTCGAGGGGTGACTGTAAAACAAAAAGTCCCGGGATGGAAAAAAAAAAAATCGTCGTAGGAAGAATGGAAAAAGTCTTGAAGCTGAAAAAATCGTCGTGTGACTGATTAAGGAAGTCGTCTTCTGGTAGGGGTGATAGGAAAAAAATCGCTTCTTCGTAAGGGTGTACAGAAATTGTCGTCATGTACCGTACGCTAAAAAAAATCGTCTCGTGGCGAAAAATAAATCGTCTGTTCTTAGGACGATGGGAAAAAATCGCCATCACTCACAGGGCATTTTAGTATTGATAACTACGTCGTAATGATGAAAGAAATCGTCTACTTTTAAGATGTGTTGTCGGAAATATCCCCAATTATTAGACGTATATTGTCCAGAGAGTATTTTTGGGCGTGCTATCACAGAAATCGTCTATTTTTGAGCGTGTTTATTAGTCTGGACAAGAAATCGTCTGATTACTGCGCTGTAAAAAAAAATCGTCGTCTTGGTTGGGTGCTGCTGGAAAACTAGATCTCGGCCAGTGACAAAAAAAAAATATATTAAAAAAAATAAAAAATAAAAAATAAAGACACAAGAATGGACGAAAAGACAGACAAAACAGTGAGCCAAAACAATGACAAAACCTGGACAGTGAAAAAAGATGGGGCATTTTTGGACTCCTCAAGGTGAAAATGTGGGTGTTGCGTGAGAGTCCTACCCACAGACCCATTTCCCCGACCCCCTGCCCCCACCCGCACGCCCACCTACCCCCTTCCCACGCCCACGACCCCACCCACAGCTTGATCTCATTGTAGGTAGAGTGAGAGAGCCCCTGGAGGGTTCCCCACTCCCTGTAGTAAAACGCTGGGGTCTTGGCGTGGTAGATTAGGCCCCCCTACATATCCCCACCTCCCCCACTACCCAATCCCCAATCCTTCCTCCCCTCCCCTTCAATCCCTTCCATCTTCTCCTATACCAATCCCTTCCTCCCCACCAGCCTTCTTCTCCCCAAAGAAACTTTCCTTATTCTTCTCCCCATACAAACTTTATTTTCTCTTGTAGGCTAGTTCTTAGTTTAGCCCTTCTCCCCCCCCCCCCTCTCTCTCTCTTTCACTTACGTTCCTATTACAACAGGCCTTCCTCTTCCCTTCCCAGCTCAACCTACTCATCTCGGCGTCTCTTAATTTCCCGGTCCTTTCAGCCCTTAACCTCAAGACCTCTAAAGCACTTTCTAGCCCCTAGCAGACCTCCGTGGCCAATCCTTCCCCTCCTTTCTCCTTACTCTTAAAACATAAACAGCCCTCTTTAGCCCTCCCAGCTCTCTGCAATCCAATCCTTCCCCCATCTCCAAGCCCTCTAAAGCACCAACAGCACTCTTCAGCCCTTCAAACTCCCTCTTCATTTATCCCAGCCCTCTACACCCCTCCAAGCACAACCCTTCCTCCCTACTCTGCAAGCCCTATCATGCACTTCCAACCCTTACTGTCCTCCAAGCCCAATCTTTCCTCAGCCCGACCTTCCCAAAACCATGATCTAATTCTCTAGATCATACACCAGCCCAGCCCACGAGACGAGAATGGGCTTGTGGGCTGGGTGGTTCACGGTTCTTCCACAGTTACTGATTGTTGGGGAGGGAGAAAATTCTATTTTTGTACTTACAAATTAAGAAAATACTCTTAAGTGTTTTTTTGTGTGTTTTATATTAGGTACCAGTCAAACTGCCCGTAAATGATTAGAAATAAACTGTGCCTTACCCTTCGCCTGCAGTTTTATTTTACCCACTTTACAGGAGTGAGCATAAATTCTAATTCTGTCAGCACTGTGTGCAGACTTCCAAACTTCTTATTCCTCCTATGTTCCTCATACTGCTAAACTCTGTTCACCCTACCTTGCCTTAAAATTGCCATCGTTCCATTTTGAATGCTGAGGTAAAACACTTGATTAACACTATAAGATGTTGCTAGTCACGAAGAAGTACTAGAGAGAGGATGTAAAACCATATTACTGTCCACTTCTGCCACATGAAATGATATGCAAACGGACGAAAATCTGGGCCAAGTCAAAATGAATGAACTATACGCATATAAACAATTCACGACAACACACCTTCCTCTGCAACAATCGGAAGAAAAGTGTCACCTAATTTTTGATCACCGCTGTACCTGTAATTTCGAAGATCTTAATCCCTTCAGTACGCGGACGTCCTCTTGTATTTAACTCTTGATATTACCTGACAATTTTACTCAATTTAGGGAACAGCTCTAGAAGTGAAGGGGTTAATGAAGGACAATACTACCCACATCACTTCGAAAATTCTAACTCCTACTCCCTTCAGACCTCTACCAGGACAGACCATGCTGAATAAAGGACGCCCTCCCAGTCAAGAGGATAGGAATGAAGGTGTGTATTTCAAAGGGTTGTTAGGTGCGCTGATGAGGGTTTAGCCAGGTAATTATGTCTGGCTGTTCCTGTTGCTGCCACCCAGATTTATGACTCACGGAAATGATGTTTTCCTAAGTGAAAATGATGATGACTGTATTACTGGTACACACACACACACACACACACACACACACACACACACACACACACACACACACACACACACACACACACAGAGGAAAGATCTAAGAAAACCCTCTCACCTATCTAACCCTGACAAACCATACATAGTGAGAGGGCAAGGTAGACGAGGGTTGTGGTTAGAGAGAGGACATAGACTACACTCTCTCTTTCTCTTTCTCATACACACACACACAACAGGATATTAACACGAGTCTCGCCATTCAGGTGTATATTGGCACCCGCTATATCAGTCAACCAGTATGTATATATTTTCCTCATTATAACGTGTATTTTTAACTTTATTCTTGCACCCACCATACGATTTATTTATTTACCTTAGGGACACAACTATAGTGAAAGAGGCATACAGAGAATTACCACTAACCTCTCAGACATGTAGGCTTCCTCAAACTTAAAAATAAATATAAAAAAGAAAAATGGCCAGATGCTACCAAGAGTAATGGACATACGTCCTCGGGGTGAAGGGTTAATGATATGGCCATGAAGTAGACAGGTGTGCAAATAAGGTAGATACCGTACGCTAATTACTCACATTACCTTGACCCCTTCAGTGCGACTACGCTTTTTCTTATCTTTGCTACCATCAGACGATTTTGCTACGCTTATAGGGGGATTCTGGAGCTTAGGAAGGGTTAGAAATAGCCCAGGCTACTCCTCCACTAAGCTCTCTCTCACTCCCTCCTGAACTGAATCAAGTCGTCTGGAGGCAGCAAGAATTAAATGAAAAAAATAAAAATTCACCGAAATGTAAGGCTAATAATACTCATCATCATCATCTCTAACCTTGTGCCTTGAAATCACACACACATAGATATACTGTCTTGATATAAAGAGGTGTTGAAAAATTACATAATATATATTCCTTGAAGGTGTATAAAATAAAGGTGGATGCATTAATTACGGTCATTATTTCTTGCCAAATAGGTAAGTTTGTGTTCTTGCAATGCACGTTGTTGTTGTTGCTGCTCTTGCTTCTGATGTTCTTGTTGCTACTGTTGGTGTTGCTGTCTTCCGACAACTCCTTTACGTGCACATCTCACGATTAGTATGCACGTATGTATGAATGTATGTATGTATGACATCGGTGGTGGACACCATGCTGAAGTTCCCCTGCACATCCCAGGGTATGGATGTATGTACCCGTGTATCCTTGACTGGAGGTGCCACATGGAAAAAAAGTTCATGTCTTACACACAGCTGTCTATTCAACCTTGCAATATACCGTATATAGCCTATGTGCCAGTATGTAGCCTATGTATACCGTACAGACTATGTAGCAGTATGTATGTAGCCAATGATACGCGTAGATAAGTATGCTGTTATATCGAAATGTCCTGGAGGGCGAGCGTCGTGCAAAACTTTCCCTCTCTCTTACGCGTTGTTGGCCTCCTCCCCTGTCTCCGCCTCCTTGCACATCCCAGCGTAAGCCAAGCGCACGACGTCCTCCTCTGTGGGGGTGTTAGTGGGGTTAGTAAGGGGGTTAGGACGAAGGGATGGCTGCTTGATGGGGTTAGAGGAGAGGGAGTTACATACGGTTAGAAAAGCTGGAGTTACAAGGGAGAGAGGAAGGTAGGTAGTTGGAGGGGGAGCAAGAAAGGGACGGGGTTAGAAGGAAAGATGATGACTGAAGATATTAATAAGGAGGGGGTTAGAAAGACAAGGGGTTAGAAGGAAGTGGGGTTGGACGACTGAAGGAGTTATCAGAGCAAGTTACAAAGAGAAAGGTGTAGGAAGGGCGGAAGGCAAAAATGGAAGATGTTAGAAGGGATTGGTGTTAGAAGAAGGGGGGTTACACAGAGAAAGCGTTTAATCCACCAAGTCAGGTATTTCTTCATGTAACTGCGATCGTCTGAAAGTAAACTTACTCACCGAAAAGAAAAAAAGAAACGGAAATGACGTTCTTGTGGTGAAAAGGGTTAACCTGGCTGAAATGATTTACGCAACACCTGTATAAGGCACCTGGACATAAAAACTATTCCTAGCCACAGAAGGGAAGCTGTGGGTTCTACGATGGCAGGTTCGAACGCTATGGAAAAAATAAATCTATATTAACCATTTACGTCAGCGTAGACAATAATTTTCACTGATATTTTCTTCCCTCAAAAAAACTAAACTGCCAATGACGGGATACCAGGAACCTAAAATAACTAAATAAATAAATAACTAAAAAATCTCCTGGGAAGAAAAGAACACGCTTCATCAACCTCACTCTCTCTCTCACCTTTGACACTCCTGCGCCTGTCGTCCTGCTGGGCACACTTGAGAGCGTCGTCGTTGATGTAGTTGCAGTCGTCGGTACCACACAGGGGCCGATACATACGGTTGATGGCGCACCCCTCCACGCTCCGGAACGGCGTGGCGGTACCATGTTCGCACGCACCCCACGCCAGCCCTAGCACACGGGAAGGGGGACCATTAGCTAAAAATTCTCAAACTGACATATTACCACACGCCAGCCCTACGCACACGCACACAGGGGAGCATCAGCCAAAAACAACTGTATTTGTAAGTTTATCTCAAGCGCTCTCTCCTAAGCTATGCAGAACTGTTCGGTGTTAGTCAAATTACACAGTACTGTACGTCCTTAGGATCAGAAAAAAAAAAAAAAAAAATGGATGATACTAAATCAACACTGGACGATGATGATGATGATGACTTTCGAAGGGACACAAAAAAATTTTTTAATCCCTCCTGTGCCCTGATATTACCATCGGAGAGAAACTGTTGCACATTTCGATATTTAACATTTTTTCCACATGGGGGTATATTGTCTTCCTCTGATTTCCCCCAATCTATCTTTATAAGCTAACCTGTAGGTATTAGTTATTTCCATGCTGCCTGACGCCGTATCCAGTGAGGAGTTGCATTAATAAAACCACGTCCCTACTCAGTAAAGCTCTAATGCTTGCTCCTGATAAGCTGAGAGAATCTTAACAAAATACATGAGTCAGTCCTCTTTCGTTTTTTAATAAAGTCAGCATGAACCATATAAAAGAAAACGTATAATGCACTACTCAATTGTAAACTTATGCAATTCTTGTATCCTCAGTATCCTTTTCAACATAAACATTCTTTCGTTTATAAAGTTAAGTACCGTGCTTGCAGACCATACAGATGACAGCGTGTGGAGCAGACATTTATATTACGTAAGTTACATGTGTAGGCTACTTGCTAGAGGAAATATATACTGTATAGTTCGTAGCTACAGTAAGTAGCAGTCTGTGTGGTCACTAATATTATCGGTCCATCTACCTGCCTACTTTCCGATCTATCCATATATCCAACTACCTACCTATCTATCTATCCACCTACCTAAGTACTTATCTATCAACTTTACCTTCTCTATAATTATCTCTTTTTATAGATATTGTGCATGTCAGTAAAAAAACAGACAAGCTATCTATCCTATTTACTCGTATCTATCTATCTGCCAATTTTGCCCTACCATTGACTCTTTATGCTGCTACAATACATGACAGCACAATGTACGGAAGTGCGGAATTCCTATCATTATGTCCATTAGCTTCCCTTTGGACCACACACACACACACACACACACACACACACAGCCATTTTGAGTTGCATATCTATGTTATAATTTTCACTGCAGATCAGGAACACAGAGAAATCAGTAAAAAAAAGTAACATACATAAAAATAACAACAACTACTACACCACAATCACGAAAAGGAAAGCACACCTTAAAAATTTTGGACATAAGGGAGAAAATACCGGCATACAGAACACCCGATGAGCCATAAGTCACATTGCCACTATAACTAACATTACTACAATAACTATGTACCATATATCAGAAGAGATAATAGCAACTGTTCTTTTACATTAACTGCAATTCAACATCTTCACTGTTTTTGTACGTTATTAGAAATACTAATTACTGTGTGTGTGTGTGTGTGTGTGTGTGTGTGTGTGTGTGTGTGCTCAGGAAGGAAGGAATAATGAAGAACTAGCACCAACCCACAACACGGCTATATGGTACAAAGGTAGAAGGAAGTGAGAAAAATGAAATGAAAGATGTGAAGAGCAGTAAGAAATACGGCAATACTGGAAACCAAAACAGTGGGAGAATCACGCAGGAAAACAGTAAGCAGTGGGGGCTGATAGAAGGAAAGAAGGGGGAAGCTGAGAGATGGTGCTGACATGCAGACGAGCAATCAGGAAGGTGATGGATAAAACAGGGGGGGCTGAGGGTCATGGCTTATCAAATGACCATAAGAGGAGTGTATGGCCCAAATGAAAAAAAGAAGGATAGTCTCTCATTGACGATTGGGATGGGTTGATGTGTGCCAGGGAAAAACTGAGGGTTTACTACTGGTACTATGAAGTTTGCTGTTATCCTGTTGGACTCATGGGGATTGCTAACGTTCACGGAAAACGGGTTAGAAGTGGGAAAGAATCAAGAGTAGGATGGGGCGGAGGGAGTCATCTTGTTCACTACCTACCAGTCATCTCCATATGCCTAGGAACCCAGAAATGAAGTGACTTTTTCTAAACATAAGAACAGAACAGCCGCTCCTGAATCTGGGTGACCAGAGGATGAGAGGAAGGCGAGGCGTATAAGAAAGTGAGTGCACCGAGATAATAGAAGATAAAAAAGGTGGAGGAAGAGAATTCAGGAAGAGAGTGTATCTATGCAGAAAGCGTTTGTACGAGTATAAAACGTGTGTGGCCTGCAGTAACTTAATTATATTCATGAGTGTTGTATCAATTTTCTACTCACCCACTACAGCCATCAACAGCAGAAGCAGCCGCAAGCCCTTCATCGTCTGTGAAAGAAAGTGAGAGTATTAGTCATAGCTACACACATTGCATTTACAGTACAATTCATAACTAATATATACCTACCGTTACCAAAGCTATTTTTACACTAACTGGCCTATCCATTTATATAAGGTACTCGTATCTATCTATTTTAAGTATCTCTCTATCCATGTAGGCTGTCTAGCTTAATTACCTATCAAATCGATGTTGGCTATCTATCTATCTATCTATCTAGTACGGTAGCCTATATAAAAAAATGAATTACATAGGTTACCAAACATGAACTCGGCAATCATAAAAATAAAACTTCTCTAAACACTTGTCATAAAGCTCACTAAAACACACACGATACACAATTCAGGCAATTTTTCTCAACACCAAACGATTTTCTTAGGGTGAGAGAAATTACGAGCCTAAAGGTTAAGGAATATTGCCCCAGGTGTTATCTTTTCCAGTAGGAAATATTTTTATCTTTCTGACTGCGCTGACCTCTTTCATACCAATCCACACTATACAAATTATCTCTACGTTATCAGTCTTATCTGCACTGCACGGTGAGATTCCTGGATGATGAAGTTTGACCCCTTTCACTGCAATTGCCATGATTTCAGGTGAAGAACAATCGTCCGGGGTAGCAATTATAAAATAACCCAGGTGCGTCCCTGATAAACACACGTGAAACAATATAACAATATGAGGCAGACATTAAGTTGGGTTTTCTTTGATGCCTTTTCAGATCGACGACGTACCGAATATATACGTTTAATTATTGGTGTTTACTTTATTATTATTATTATTACTATTACTACTACCACCAGTACTACTAGCTACTGCTATTGCTATCATCACTACTGCTACCACTACTAACATCAATACCACTATTAGTACCACCACCACTACTACTACAACTACTAGCTACTACTGTGATGGTTTTTTCGAGCTTTAAAAGCCGTCTGACGTAAGCCGAAACAAATTAAAGAGACCACAGTTGGCGGTCAAAAAGGTCAAAGTGCAGTATTTTTTTCCCCTTTTGAACAGTGTGGATATGACGCAGGTGGGGTGAGGTGTACTGAGAGGCGGTCACTAGCCACACCTGTCTTCATTACTCTCATCACCTGTGCTGGGTGTACAGTAGAGTGATGTGAGTGTGAGGGTACGAAGATAGATAGATCGATAGATGTAGGCGGGTACATAGAGAGAGAGAACTAGATAATGACAGACAGGCGACAGAGGCACTGAGTA
>JAGKTI010034044.1:0-11541 GCA_018397915.1 Birgus latro | reverse complement strand
GTTTTCTGGTGTTTGTGTAAGGGTATTTGTCGCTGTTACTGTTGATCATTCGGGCACTAATAATGGAACTCTACTCAGCATAATGGGACCACTTAGTAATTCATATTTTACCCTTTTCACATATGTCAGTGTAAACTGTGTAATTGTCTCTGATTGTTTAGTTTGTGATTTTCATGATGATGAATAGGTAATTGCTTGTGTCATTAACTAAGTGTTAGTATTTTATGGATAGTTATGTAATTGGTGAATTGTTAATTAATACAACCCTGGTTAGAATAAATTAACTCACTAGAACAGTAGTGGAGATACAGCCGTGGTATGACAAAAAAGGTGTTGTTGTTAAAGGTCAACACGTCAGCATCGTTGTCATCACTGGGGTAAGCAGAAACTCGCTCTAGACGTCTCACACTTCCTGTTGAGGTGGCTAGTCAGCACTCGATGTCGTCCCTGGAGTAGGCAGACAGGCAGGTACGGCAGGCCGTTGTTGTCAAGCACTTGGGCTGACTGGCGTGTTATGATGATCTTGCAGTATGTGAGCCCGTGCCTTGTTCTTGTAGTTGTGGTGAAGATGGTGGTGGGGGTTGTGGTGGAGAAGGTGGGGATCGTCGTGGAGGGTGGTGGAGGTATCCGGATGTCTGCTGTGTCTTAGCTCACCATGCTGGGTCAGACTGCTAACGGAATTTCCTCCCTCGTCACTCTTCTTTGTGTTGTTTGTAGTTTCTCACCTCTTTGTTTGCTTATTTTCTTCTTATTTTGTAGTACTTGATTTTCCTTAGACGTTGTGATTAATTTGTAGGCTTGTAGAGTTGTTGATAGACGCAATTTATCGCTGCTATTGTTTCTCGTGAATCGTGGAGTTGAGGTGGTTAGGAGCGAGACGTTATGTTTGTATGATTGCTTTGGTTGAGACGTTAATCGGCTTTGTTTACAAGTGTTAAGTGAACGTAGTGGGTTCATGGTTACCACTGCACACCAATCTCGATAGCGTGGTCGTAGATACTTGTAGAGAAGTCGATTATGAATCATTTATTACAACCAGAAAAAAATCGTGAGACGTATTATCAACGAGGTGAGTTACAGCACTCTTGGGTTACTGAGTTTTATTGTACAGTTATCTTGATAGTGATTTATAAACGAGCTTAGCGTGACGGCCAGTCTCCCCTTTCTCCTTACTTTGCCCTAATTGTGCTCTCGGGCATTACCTACCCCCTTTCTGATGTGAAGGGCTTCTCTCTGCCATTATATACAGGTGGGAGAGGATGTTTGGTAAGGTAGTAGTGTCTGATTAGATATCCTGTGGACTTCCACGTGTTTGAATACATCATGAGTTTCTTGGTTGTTTGGACTATGAGGATATTTTGAGAAACATCGTATGTTAAGGATTCTTGATAGTCTGGGACAACAGACTGTGTACAGATATCATGTGAAATCAGACACTACTTACTGTGAACTGACATTCCTAGTGAGAAACTGTGTACATTACTATCAGACACTACATCCTGTACATTGTGTTTATGAGATAACTGCTAATGCCTGTATAATATCTACATTTCATATCATTTATGCCACCTCTTCCCCCCTCCCCCTCTTTCTCATATCTGTTCATCCCATCCCTTCACCTAATCCACAGTTTCCTTCACCATCCCCTTCGCCTCACATACATCTAATCAGTTTATCATTTTGCATTCTTTCCACATGATCAAATCATGCCAAGGTACGTCTCAATATAATATGCTAATATGTCCATCCCACACATACATTGTGGAAATTATCGTCACGACCAGCCGTGGTCGCCCATCGATAGACTTAAATGTCCACTCGTTTGTAAATGACTGGGCTAAATAATGTAGAGGAACATCAGTAACACACAAAGTTATTATACTCACGGAACTTCCTTTGCCTCACATTCACCAGACCTTAAAATAAGGGCAAATATTTAGTACTATGCAAGTCTGCCCGTGTGGTGGGAGTCCTTTTGTCTGGCAACAGTGTATGGGAACTAATTGCCACATGGACGTTTATTACTTTAAGGACGTGTTTTTAAACAATGGTACTAGAGATTGCCTAGAGTACAGTACTCTGTATACCATATTTGATTGGTATAAAAAAGTGCAAGACTTGACAGAATGTTATGGAATGACGTATGAGCGTAATACTGTGGTATTCCACATTATAACCGTGTCTTTTTTTTAATGCAAGGAACAAGGAACCAAAGGCCAGGGCCTGCATACTGTTCCTTTCAAGAAAAGTAAAAACAATACAAAAGAGCCAAATTCAAGATCCATTCATTTCGAGATGCCCGGACACACTGCATTTGAAAGACTGGAGATCGTAGGAAGTAGGGAATACAGACAGAGGGAGACAGTTCCAGAGTTGACCAGTTGCATAAATGAAGGACTGGGAGTAACGGTTAACTCTTGCATTACAGAGTTGGACAGAAAAGGGATGAGAGTTTGTTGCTAGACGGGTACTACGTGCCCGTCGTAGAGGTGGAGGGATGCAAGCAGACAGCTCAAAGGAACAGTGACAGTTGAAGTAGCGATAGAAGAGAGATAAAGAAGCAACAGTGCGGTGAAGAGACAAAGGTTGAAGGGAATCAGTAAGAGGAGGAGAGTTAATGAGACGAAAAGCCTTTGACTCCACCCTATTGAGAAGAGCTGCATGTGGGGAGCCTCCCCACACATGAGAGTTGTACTCCATACACGGGCGAATAAAACCCGTGTACAAGGTCAACAACTGTGCAGGGGTAAAGAAAGTTCGGAATCGGCTTAGCACACCTAATCTCTTGGAAGCAGATTTCACAAGAAATGTAAAATTTTCTTTCCAAGACAAATCCCGAGAGAATGAAACCCCTAGCATGTTCAAGGATGATGCAGGACTGAGCTGGACATTATTAAACATTAGTAGGTAATCCTGAGGAAGATTTTGTCGAGTTGATAAGGGTAAGAACTGAGTTTTTGATGCATTAAAAATAACAAGATTATTTTTACCCCAGAGATACGAGCCAAGTCAGACATTAGGTGTGCCATAGCCCCATCCCTTGTTTGCTGAAGTAACTGCTGAGATGGACGTTGCGGAAATCGAATGGAAAGGTGAAGGGTAGAATCATTAGCATATGAGTGGATAGGGTTAGATGTACAGCTTAGAAGGTCATTGATGAATAAAAGGAAGAGAGTTGGTGATAGGACAGAGCCCTGAGGAACACCACTGTTGATAGGTCTAGGAGAAGAACGATGGCCGTCTACAACAGCAATTATAGAACGACCAGAAAGGAAGCTAGAGATGAAGGCACAGACAGAAGGATAGAAACCGTAGGAGGGCAGTTTGGAAATCAAAGATTTATGCCAGACTCGATCGAAAGCCTTAGAGATGTCAAGTGCAATGGCAAAGCTTTCGCCAAAGTCCCGAAAGGAGGATGACCAGGAGTCTGAAAGGTAGGAGAGAAGATCGCCAGTGGAGCGTCCCTGACGGAACCCATACTGACGATCCGAAAGAAGGTTGTGACAGGAAAGATGCTTTAAAATTTTTCTGTTAAGGACTGATTCGAAAACTTTTGAGACACAGGATGTTAAAGCAATTGGACGATAGAGGGTTGGGAATGGTCACCCTTCTTTGGGACTGGCTGAATGAGAGCAAACTTCCAGCAAGAAGGAAAGGTACAAGTTGAGAGACAAAGGCGAAAGAGTTTACCTAGGCAGGGTGTAAGCACAGAAGCACAATTTTTTAGGACAACAGGAGGGACTCCATCAGGCCCATATGCCTTGTTAATATTGAGGCCAGTGATGGCAGAAAATACATCAGCTGAAGAAATTTTAATGCCAGTCATGAGGAATGTTGAGGGAGGAAGTGATGGAGGAACAGCACCGGAATCATCTAAGGTAGAATTGGAGGAGAAAGTCTGAACGAAGAGATCTGCTTTATCAATAGAAGAAATAGCTACAGAGCCATCAGAGTAGAAAAGAGGAGGGAAGGATGATGAGGTAAAGTTGTTAGAAAGGTTTTTGGCATGGTGCCAAAAGGAGCGAGAAGAATTCGAGTTGGAGAGTTGGGAACATTCAGCACGGATGAAATTATCTTTAGCAGAGCGAAGAACAGACTTAGCACGATTCCGGGCGGAAATATAAAAAAGATGTGATTCAGGGGTGGGTTGGCTCTGGTACCTTTTAAAGGCCCTCTCCTTGTTGCGGACAGCATTAGAACAAGCGTGATTAAACCAAGGCTTTCTTGCATTAGTCAGAGGATATGAAAAAGGAATGTATGCTTCCATGCCCGAGAGAATAACCTCCGTAATGCGCAGGGCACACTCAGACGGCTGTCAGCCATGGAAGCAATAATCATTCCAAGGAAAATCAAAGAAGTACTGCCTGAGGGCCTCCCAATCTGCAGCTCTGAAGTGCCACAGGCGGCGTTTCTTTGGAGGGTCCACAGGCTGTACCGGAGCGATAGGACAGGTTAAGGTAATAAGGTTATGATCGGAGGAGCTCAACGGAGAGAAAAGATTAACAGTGTAAGCAGAAGGATTAGTTGTTAGGAAAAGGTCAAGGATGTTGGAATTCTCTCCAAGGCGGTCAGGGACACGGGTAGGGTGCTGTACAAGCACTAGGTCATTAAGGATAGAAAAGATGTAGGCTTGTTCACCAGGTGGATCAGTGAAAGGAGAGGAGAGCCAAAGGTGGTGGTGAACATTGAAATCTCCTAGAATGGAGATTTCAGAGAAAGGAGAAATGGATAGAATGTGTTCCATCGTAGAAGTAAGACAGTCAAAGAATTTTTGATAGTCAGTAGAATTAGGAGATAAGTAAACAGCACAGATATATTTAGTCAGAGAATGACAGGAGAGCCGAAGCCAGAAAGTAGAGAATTCAGAATAATCAAGTTCAGGAACACGAGAGCAAGATAGATCGTTGCGTACATATACGCAACAGCCACCTTTGGCTTTGAAATGAGAATAGAGAAAGTATGAGGATACAGAAAAGGGTTTGCTGTCAGTTGGCTCAGACAGCTGAGTCTCAGAGAGAAAGAGAAGGTGAAGTTTAGAGGAGAAGAGGTGGTGCTCAACAGAGCGAAAGTTAGAGGAAAGGCCGCGAATGTTACAGAAATGAAGAAGGAGCGAGTCAGATAGTGGTTCCAGGCAGCTCCGTGAGTCGTCACCGGGAGAGGGGCGGATGGTGGGGGCATTTATGGTCCTCCCCCCTGGGGACTGGGGACTCCGAGGCATGATTTTCAGTCGCCATTTTAACAAACTTTAAAAAAGAAGTGTAGTGTGCATGTAGTTTGGTGTTGACAGTTAGAGAAACTTGTATTGGAGAGCATGCTGGTCTACTCTCTGTGTTACTGAGACACTGAAAAAGTTAAGCAAAGGGGGATGGTCAGGAACAAGTCCTGAGGGCTGATGAAACGGGAGCTCCAGCTCTCCCTGTCATCAGCTTTCCATCCACCTTGGGAGTACTGCCCTGCTCGACTGGTGCTACAGCTCCCTTCCCCTCCCTCCCCCTTACTCCTGTGTCCTTCCCACCCCTCCCTCTCCCTCTTACCCCCTACTCACTGTAATGCCTTTCCACTGTCTCCTCTCCTCATCCTCCCTACCTTCATTCATTTATAAACAGCACTAACTCCATTGGCACATCACAATTCTCTCTTGACTGTTGACTAAACCCAGTCTGCCCTATTCCCAGTTGCTCGCAGTACTACCATTCTATATCCAAGGCTAATTACTGTATCAGTATTCCTTTCTGTTTGAGTCCCATTCTCCCCTCCCCATCTCCTTCCCACTTCTTTAATTCCAGTTATCTCTCTTTTCTCCACCCTTTGTCACCACCAACAGCCAGGAGATATAGGAACATTGAGTTCTCGTTCTTGTGATGTATTCCTTACTGGTATTTGAGTGAGAGTGGCAGTCTGTGGCTATTATTACAGTAGGCGTAATTAAACAAACATTTTTTTTTATGTGTCCGACTCTGGGCATAGGCTTTACAGCCTGCTATCAAGGCCCAGCCGTCCTAATACACCTCTACATGTCACCACTTCGGCGCTAACACCCACCGTCCATATTGAATACATGCTAGGGCTGTCTCATACAGGACTGGTGTATTGGTATTAGCGGGGTTATTTTTACGACATGTCGGCGGGTCTTCTGGTAGATCAGTAAAGCCTGATTTTAATGAAATTCAAATCCTTAAACTGTTCCTGCCTCAGCGAGGATTCGAACCTGGGTCCCACGGGACTGCAAGCCAACTCTCTACCGATCGAGCTACCGCCTCCCCTAAAATTTGTGCCCATTCCTCTTACTTCTCACCCTCTCTCTTTCCTAGGGAAATGTTCCCATTGTCCTCGTACTGTTCACTGATTTATGAAGCAGTATCAGAACCAATAATGTTTCGAACTACTGGATCATGTTTGGAGTAAGGAGTGAGAGAAAAAGACTGTGGCATGGCAAGAATCTCACGAATGTAGAGACAAAATGGATACAGGAATAGACAAGAAAGAGAGAAGAATGCAGTAATTAATTAGGTTAGCGCGGTGAATAAAAATTATTAAGGTAGGCAGCGTAAGGAAAGAGGGGAGTGGGGAAGAAGGAAAGTGGGGGAGGGGGGGGATGGTGAGAGGTAGACTTGGGAGGGTCATCCGGAGTGGTGCGGGGGAGAGGGCGGAAACTTTATCATTCCACATTTTCCTGTCGTCTTGCATATTTTTATGCTAATCATATATAACTAATATTGCATTCTGTGTGAATTATAGTATCAGTTCTTACAAACACGTCTTTAAAGCGTAAAAAAGCCGGTGTGGCAACTAGTTCCCATACACCGTTCCCAGACAAAACGACCACATCACACGAGCAGGCTTGCAGCGAATTTGTGCTGACGACTGTACCATAATTTATTTATTTCCCACGAATTACAAAAACATCAGATAATCAGCTCACTATGTACTGTGTGGTTAACATACGTCGTAACGCCCAACCCTAATACGACAGCCCTGTAGTATCTATTGGCCAGCTGATAAAACTGTGGGGTACTTAGCTTAGGTGGCGAGAAGTGGGTCCTCTTCCTTAGACCATGGATCATACTCTCGTCAGAAAGAAGGCTCCGTAGCACCTCGTCCTTATTGATTTATTTTTGGATAAGACTGATTAATACCCTTTTGTACGTTGTTAATGCTGAATATGGTAATACTGGAAGGACTGATGTAACACAGAATAGGTCAGTAAAGTGTAAAAAGCACAATAAATCGCTTAGAAAGAGGTGTTAGGGAGATTGCTTAACCGACGAGAATACTGGCCCATATGTTGTGTGACGACATGTAATCCTTCGTGATACCATTGGCAACGATGATACACGTAAAATCAGCCATCTCGTAGTTGATTTATCGAAAGTATTTTATATTGCTTTATTCTAATCTTTTCAGTCACCGGACACAGTCACGAGTTTTTGGCTCGTACTCTCGTCAGCTAAGAAGGCTCCCTTAACGATTTATTTTCCAAAATACCAGTTAGTATCCTCTTTTTTTCTCTTTTTTTTTTTACCTTTTAATATCGACATAGATTGCAGGAATAACACAAGAAGATCATATTTAACGGAGTAGAATAAGAAGTAAACCGGTGAGAAAAAGATGTTAGTAAGCTTTTTCCTCGCTACAGTACCACCCCTGGACGTCTGCAATGCACTGCCCGAGATCCTGTACAGAACCGCCTGCCCGAGCACTTCCCACACTAAAGTTCATCTCATTTCTTCAGTGCTTCAAACAAGCCAGGCCGTGAGTCGTGTATGCTCATGTTCCGATCCATAAACAATCCTCACCGGTATTTGTAAACTTTCATAACGAATGATATAATAGTAGCGTAACCAGTTAGTAAGTACAGTATGTTTACACAGAGTAGCCTACCTCAGCCTCGCATTGTTTTTTTCATTTTCGAGTTTCGTCTGTGGTAATAATATCCCACATACTCGTACATCTTGCAGTGCCCCGATAACCTTCAAATTGAGAGCTGAGGTAATTTCATTTTATTTTTGTAAATTAGATGGAAAACAATAGTTCGTCTGTTTTCACCTGGCAAAGCTCCCTAAGCCTTTTCGGTTCAGGTGATGGGCTACTGGGGTCAAGGGTAATTTTGACTAGTAACCATGGAGACTTGCTCGTACCTCACAACTAAAGCTCATCACATCAAGCAAACACAACATAGTATTCAAACTGTGGGAGTGACCCAATTCCTTAAGATGAAGACCAACCAACTATACACATATATCCTGAGATGCCCCAGTGACCTTCCATTGATTTTTATATATCTACTTAATTATTTATTATTATTTATTTTTAATTGGATGTAGATCTACCTTCAGATGACTCTGCACTGAATGATAGATCATATTCTCCTTTTTTATGGGGCAAGCAGGCAATTAAGAAATCTGCTGGCCCCGTGGCAACAGGTACTCAAATCAGTGTGGTTTATAAGGGTTAAATTCCACACATTAGTTAAGAATATAACGTGTTCTTGCTTGTCATAGCGATGTCCATTGCCGGTAAAGGATATCAGTTGAAGAGATCATTACCAAGCTCCAGTGATGTTCTTGTGATTTTACCATATTTCACAGTGATAGGCTAGATATTATTGTGCTATGCAATGCTGCAACAGTTTTCGACAGCAAATTTCACGACAGTTATGTATGACGTTGTAAGACTCTGCAAACACGGTAGCAAGTTCCACACCTACCCCATCACTGACCCATCATATCCTTAAACTTGTCTAAACACTGCCTTGTACAGTTAGAGTAAATCTGTTAACATTAACCCTTTAACGACAACAGGTCTTATCTATGAGGATTAAAATCGTTGAGCGGTTGCAAGGTATTATGTAAAGAAGAAACGCCGTTGACTACTGCAGGGTCAGATGATTAGTTTAATTTTCAGTAATCAGAAGGTCTCCTTTAAGAGAAGTAAAATCATGTCCCGGTAGCAAAAATACCCCCCCCCCTTGCAAAGAAAAAAAATCTATCTATCTATCTATTGCCAGGCGCCTTAATCCCGTAAGGGGTGGCCACAAACAAATCGCCTCCATGTCGCCCTGTCCCTCGCCATTTCTCTGCCCTGCTCCCAGCTCACACCCACCTCTCTCATATACCTCTCCACCCCATCCCTCCTTCTCATCCTTGGCCTCCCCCTCCCTCTTCCCACCCTCCACCTCACTCACATACACTCTTCTCGTTAGAGTCTCACTCCATCCTCTCCACATGGCCAAACCACCTCACTGTGTTTTTCCTGACGCTTCCTATCACATCCACACCACTACATAAATAGTTTAAGCTGAACCAGATAATAACGCCAGTAATTGTGTGTGGTCTGTGTGCATCGTAACTCTGTCAACATCGATGCTTGGGGGGAAAAATTGCATCAGCACTAAATCACTACTTCAATTCCGCCATTTGATCATGCAAATTCATCCGATAAAATACTAGAGTGAAATTCATCGGACGGTCACGGGAATTTGTAATATAATGAAGAGAATGTAATTAATTTAACTCTGGGTTGCCAAAGGTAGTGATACTGATGAGGACAACGATACAGCACAAGAGAGAATTGGCTGTCATCAGTTATGCTCTACTTTGATTGCATGTAATTAGAGATAGTGATTAAAACCCTTTTTAGATAAGTTATTAATGGATGACTTGTAAATATAATTGATTCACTGATAATTTAAATTATATAGCATAGGAAGAAAAGAGTTGTGTGGTTCCATAAACTGACAGAAATAATTTTGGTAGTAACAAGAATATATATACCAGACTTTATTCTTCCAAAAGGATTAGTGGAAATTGTTCTTACTCCCTTCACTAAGAAATGTCTACAAAGCAAGAGTAAAAGGTGAAATGTCTCTGAACAGAATGGTTTAATGCAGACTACCTGTAACCCTTTAATTACAGGGAGTTTCTGTAAGCCGAACGGAAACGACTGGTAGTGATTCAATTTTACCTTATCTTGGCCCAGATTTTCGTCCTTTTGTAGCTTATTTCAGGAAAGTCGTTGGAGGAAAAAGGCAATGCTATGGCTGTACATTCTTTCCATAGCACTCCTCGTGACAAGTATCATATTTCAGTGTTAATTTTTCTCTGCAACTCAGGATTCAAGATGAGGAGATGGCAATTATAGACCAGGTTGGAGTAAATGCAGTGAAGTAAGGAAATAAAGACGTCACCAC
This sequence comes from Birgus latro, assembly GCA_018397915.1. NCBI lineage: Eukaryota > Metazoa > Arthropoda > Malacostraca > Decapoda > Coenobitidae > Birgus > Birgus latro. The sequence goes on along the minus strand of JAGKTI010034044.1, from coordinate 1,352 downwards.
AAAGGACTTCAAGTAGTCTGGCTAACTCTTTCACTATGATAGATCTTCCTAAATTCAGAACAACTGGCTTCCACTGAAGCAAAATAAAATCGCTTGGCAACAGCAGAAGGAGATAAACAAAGGCAACCTCACAGGAAAGTAGCTCACGGACATTCTTGATAAGGCCTGCACTAAGAGAGGGATGCTGAAGTGGGACACCTTCACATGGTGGCACTGATATAACAGGAAGGTTTCGCTGCTCGGTCTTGCACATTATTTTTATGCATGAAACAAGGAACCATAGGCCAGAAGCCCGAAAGATTGTTCTCTCCAAGAGAAAAAAATAATATAACAGAGAGCCAAATTCAAAATCTGTTCATTTAAAGATGCCTGGACACACTGTGTTTGAAAGACTGAAGGTCATAGACAGTAGGAAGTATATGTCGAGGAACACAGTTCCAGTGATGACATGTTGCATACATGATGGACTGGGAGTAATGATTAACTCATGCATTACAAAGTTGGACAGAAAAGGATGAGGGTTTGTTGCTAGATGGGTACTATGAGCCCGCGAAAGTGGTGGAGGATGCAAGCAGACAGTTCAGAGGTGCAATGACCATTAAAGTAGCGATAGAAAAGAGAGAAAGATGGAACAGTACAGCGAAGAAACAGAGGTTGAAAGGAGCCAGTAATAGGAGGAGAGTTCATGAGACAAGCAACCTTTGACTCCATCTTGTTGAGAAGAGCTGGATGTATGGAGCTTCCCCACACATGAGAGTTGTACTCTCCGCATGGACAAATAAAACCCTTACATAAAATCAATTACTGTGCAGGGGTAAAGAATGCACGGAGTCGACTTAGCATACCTAATCTCTTGGCAGCAGAGTGTACACGTGAGGTAATATGATCTTTTCAAGATAAATCCCGAGAGAACGAAACACCAAGTATATTTAGAGATGATGCAGGCTGCCTGCAATCCTAATGGACCCAGGATCAATTCCCGGCTGGAGCAGGGAACAGGCTAAGGATCCGAATTTCGTAAAAAGCAGACTTTTCTGATCTACCAGTTGACCTGCCTACATGTCATAAATGTACCCCTGCTAATACCAGTACATCAGTCCTGTATGAGACAGCCCTAGCATGTATTCAGTATGGATGGCGGGTGTTGGCGCCGAAGTGGTGACATGTGGAGATGTAGGACTACTGGGCCCCAGGAAGGACTACTGGTACTTGGGGATAGGCCCTTTAGCCTTTGCCCAGAGTCGGACATGTTAAAGAAAAAAAAAGGAAGAACTGAGTTATAGACGGATTAGAAACAGCAAGATTACTTTTATCCCAGTTAAGGATGGAAGACAAGCCAGGCATGTTGTGTG
>JAGKTI010034043.1:0-11542 GCA_018397915.1 Birgus latro | reverse complement strand
GTGGGAAATAATGAATGAAAGAAAGTAAAGGTGACAGAGGAAAGGAGCAAGAAAAGGAGAGACAAGAACCATAGGATTGAACGTGGTGTACCCTGTAGTAGAGTCCCAGGCCGCTCCACCTTACTCCACCTTGTCTCTTGCCTCTCATGTACCTTGTTATGATATAATATACTACTGGTTTTATCTAATTTATATAATGGCGTTGGTGATAGTGGTGATGATGATGGTAGCAAATATTCAGGACAAGCATCACATTCTAGTGTTAATCTCTTGTTACAACTTGATGGCAGAGAATAACACTGCTATGGCTCTACATTCTTTCCACAGAATTTCTTTGTAACTAGCGATGCATTATATTATTAATATCTTGATACTGCTCTGTGGCAGAATGGGACAACAGTCCAGCTCAACATCCCTTTTATAACACTCACTTCTTCGTGACTATCGCTCTGTTGTTTATGTTAATGTCTTGGTACAGGCCAGGGTTAAGTCCATTCCATAGCACTTCTTTGTGACTATCGCTGTATTCATGTCTTGGTGCAGGTCAGGGTTAGGTCCCATCCAAAGCACTTCTTCGTGACCATCGCAGTGTTAATGTCTTGGTACAGGTCGGGGTTAGGTCCATTCCATAGCACTACTTCGTGACCATCGCAGTGTTAATGTCTTGGTACAGGTCGGGGTTAGGTCCATTCCATAGCACTTCTTCGTGACCATCGCAGTGTTAATGTCTTGGTACAGGTCGGGGTTAGGTCCATTCCATAGCACTCCTTCGTGACTATCGCTGTGTTAATGTCTTGGTACAGGTCAGGGTTAGGTCCATTCCATAGCACTTCTTCGTGACTATCGCTGTGTTAATGTCTTGGTACAGGTCAGGGTTAGGTCCATTCCACAGCACTTCAACGTGACTATCGCTGTGTTAATGTCTTGGTACAGGTCAGGGTTAAGGAGGGAGAGATGTCAGTTTTGGCTGCAAGTAACTCGTTCACTCCAATGATGTCTTTTGTATTTTAGTCTTGTAACCTTCACACCATTTGACTCAGTTTGGCAGCAACTTTGGCCACCAGACGGGTTAGATTACCCCCTTCACTACAAGAGGTGTGATAGATATATAGATAGATATAGGGGTAAGATAAAGCCTTAATTAATCCCATCACTGCAAGAGGTTACATTGATAGATAGATAGACAGATACAAAGGCAGATAGACAGGGGGGTCAGCTAAAGCCTTTAGTAACCTCTTCACTTTCATAAGTTAGATAGATAGATATAAAGATATAGGGATTAGATAAAGCCTTCAAGAAACCCCTTCACTACAAGAGGTCTGCCACAAGTGTAATTAAATCGTCTGGAAGCAGCAAGAACGACACGGAAAAATACTTCACAGGATGGAAGGTCTTAAAGTGATAAGCGTCTAATGGGAGGGTGCCACAGATAGATAGAGATAGGTATATAGATTGATAAGTACGTAGATAGGCAGGCAGGTATACAGATTGATAGACAGAGACATACTGATAGATAGATAGAATGTACAAGATTGCCAGGAGATAAATTTCTAAAAGATTTATGAAAAGGAGGGTGCACCTGTAGTTTGAACCCCAGCCGACGAATGTCTTGTTTGGAGTCAATCTATCTGTGTCTTCCTCTGCTCATGCTAACAACTCTTGGATCCTCTCTCTCGTTATGTTTTCTCTTTTATTATGATCTCTTTTATTCTTCCTTCATTACCCTGTATTATAGTGTATATTCACTTATTATGCCTCATGTTATGCTTCATCACACTCTCACTGTGTGGTGATGGAGAGGGATGCTTTCACGTGGTGGCATCGATAAAACTGGGCGAGTCCATTGTTTGGTTATACAGTCGTCACTCAGCTACTTCCCTATCCCCCGAATGGAGGATGTTGGGATGGGAAGGGCAATTTACGCCTGTAGTCCACTGGGTTCACGTTCCAGATGAACTTGCTGCTACAACAACGGTAACTAGTGCCAGCATATTCTATTATATTTATTATTCACTTTATCAAACCCACTTCATTATACCCATCCATTTCGTACTCTCTATATTATACTATGTAATACTTTGATCTTTCTCTCTCTTATTATGCCTATCTTATCACTGTGTCTGTGTATTATAGTTTTATATTAGCTACTTTGTTCACAGATCCAGTACTCTCTTCCAGCTGCCTCCAAACGACTGTATTCAGAGTGTCATGGCATCCTGGGAACCAACGTAAATTTACCCAAGACAAGTATATATACTGCCTGTAGCTTGGGTAACATACTAATGACACGAAATGGAGAAATAAATAATTGGGAGGGATACACAGTCATGGTGAAGGACTGAACTGGTTAGGTGTGCAGTGGTCCCTGGCGCCTCCACCTTACCTTATCCCGCCTCCTGTCTCTCTTGTACATTGTGATGATGTAATATTATGAAAAAATAAGGGAAGAAAGGAAAGACAGCAAGACAGAAAAGAAGAAAGACAGAAGGAAAACACCAGAAATGTAGCAAGAAATGAAAGAAATTAAAACCCAGAAAGAAGGTACAAAGAACACAATGACAGGAAAGAAGACAATCATGGCTTCAGGATGGAGTTATGTACACCTGTAATAGAGTCGGTTCCATTTTATTACATCTTGTCTCCTACCTCTCTTGTAGCTTGTGATGATGTGACATAGTGGTGGCATTTCTCTGATATAGTTAGTGATGTGGGTGACAAGAGTTATGATGATGATGATGATAATAAATGGTGGTGATTGATGATGGTGATGATATAGGTTAGTGCTGACGATAATAGTTGTAGGGACAGGCAAAGTGATCATGATTTTCGTGGTGTTGGTGGTGGTGGTGATGGTAGTGGTGGTGGTAGTGATCGTGATAGTGATGTGCAGTAGGTTAATAACGGTGATAAAAAAATATTTCATATCACTTCCTACCACCCTCGCAGCTAGTGATGCTGCAGTGAAGTAAAGAAGATAGAAAGATAAGAAAGAAAAGTGGAAGAAACAAAATGGAGAAACGAAGATAAACTATGATGGAATAATTATAATATAATGAGAAGGAAAAGGAGACAAATGGCAAGAAACGATCAAGAATAAGAGACATGAGAGAAAGAAACAAGGGAAAGCGATTAAAAAAGTGTAAACACGACAGAAAGGTGTAAGCAAAAAAGAAAGAAATGGAGATAGACGAGTGAAAGAAAATAAATAAAGAAAGAAAATAAACGGCAAAGAAAAAGGAAAAAAAAAAGGAACTACGCTAAATTAATGATGGAACTGCTGACACCTTTACTTGTGTCCCAGGTCGCTCCATCTTACGCACCTTTGGCTCCTATTTCTCTTGTAGTTTAATGGTTGTAATATAATGAAGAAAGACAGTGGAAAGGAAAAAAAAAAGATTGGTGGCGATTAATAAAAGAAATAAAAACGACAGAACGTAAAGATTAAAAAAAAAAAAATAATAGGAAAAAGAAAAAAAAAAGAGAGAAGAAAAAAGAGAGGAAGAAAGGGGGGAAAAAGAAGGAAATTCAGATAACAGGAAGAAAGGACCACGAACAGCATACAAAGTGTGAAGTATGGGAGAAGTAAAACTAGATAAGAAAGGAAATGAGATAAATTGTAAATGGCAAAGTTATTAACTGGGAACAGGTGTGGCAGAGTCTCAGGCCGCTACACCTCACTCCATCTCGCCTCCTGCATTTCCTGAAGCCCGTGATGACGTAATATTGTGGCGAAAGAACGAACAGTAAATGAGGCATTAACAGGTAAGCAAAACTGAGATTGAAGGAAAGAAAGAAAGAATGGGAGGGCGATAGAATTAGCTGGTGCATGTAGAGGTGTATGGTATGTAGGAGGACGGCTGGGCCTTGATAGCAGGCTGTAAAGCCTATGCCCAGAGTCGGACACAAAAAAAAAAAAAAAAGCTAATAAAAGTAGAGTAGAAAGATATAAAAATGGCAGTAAAGAGAGAGAGAGAGAGAGAGAGAGAGAGAGAAAAGGGAATAAGCTAGAGAATTCATGAAGAAAAAAAGTGCAAAAAAGAAAAAGGAGGAGGAACGAAAAGAGAAAGAATGAAGAAATGAAGGAGACGAGGCTTTGACTGAACTCTAAGACATGTAGTAGTCACAGGCATCTCTNAAAAAAAAATGATTAGGAGAAAGTTAAACTAAAGAGAGAGGACAAAGAAGAGAGGAAGAAACGGGGGGAAAAGAAGGAAATTCAGATAACAGGAAGAAAGGACCACGAACAGTATACAAAGTGTGAAGTATGGGAGAAGTAAAACTAGAAAAGAAAGGTAATGAGATAAATTGTAAATGGCAAAGTTATTAACTTGGAACAGGTGTGGCAGAGTCTCAGGCCGCTACACCTCACTCCATCTCGCCTCCTGCATTTCCTGAAGCCCGTGATGACGTAATATTGTGGCGAAAGAACGAAAAGTAAATGAGACAGGAACAGGTAAGCAAAACTGAGAATGAAGGAAAGAAAGAATGGGAGGGCGATAGAATTAGCTAATTAAAGTAGAGTAGAAAGATATAAAGATGGCAGTAAAAAAAAAGAAGAGAGAGAGAGAGAGAAAAGGGAATAAGCAAGAGAATTCATAAAGAAAAAAATGTGCAAAAAAGAAAAAGGAGGAAGAACGAAAAGAGAAAGAATGAAGAAAAGAAGGTGACGAGGCTTTGACTGAACTCTAAGACATGTAGTAGTCACAGGCATCTCTGCCTTTCTCCGTATCTTGTGTGTGTGTGTGTGTGTGTGTGTGATCATTTACACAGTTTCGTGTGAGCAGACATTACATAGCCTGTGAGACAGGAAGGTGCAACAGGCGATGGAGGGGCCGCTTGCCGTTGGATGAGCGGTTGTGTGCGTGTGGAGAAGTGCAAACAGAAAGGCATGTAGTGCAGGATTGTCCAATGACTCAAGGCATTAGAGACTGCCACCAACTTTCAAGAATAGAACATTTGTTTTCTGATAACTCTGAACCTGAAATGACATGCTAAATAATCCATAATATTTTGTCAGTCTATACTTAAAGCGGAGAGTTGCCAGTATTTGGAAATTTACTATAATTAATCGGCGAGAGGTTGAAGTTAATACATACCGGACTGCATTTAATTGGATATGTATCGCATTTTGCACGGATACAATCCTTATGTAATCATTGTGTGTGCGGAGGGGTGCAGCAAGATACATAGTGTAGGATTGTCCTTTGACTTAGATATTAAAGACCGCTATCAATGATCAGAAACAAACCATTTGTTTCTTGTGAGAACTTTGAACCCGATACGACACGTAAGACAATTGGTAATATTTTGTCTGTCTATACGTAAAGTGAAGAGTTGCCAGTGTATGAGATATTAGGATAAATAATTGGGGTGTAGTTGGAGTTAAGATATTTTGGACTGCAGTTAGTAGGATGTGTAATTAACTTTGTACATATACTGCCTTTATATAATTATTGTAAGTCGTAATTTAATGCTGTGGTCAATAAATTATCTATCAATCTGTGTGTGTGTGTGTGTGTGTGTGTGTGTGTGTGTGTGTCTCTCTCTCTGGGCATAACCTTAACACTCCGTTCCCTAAGGGCCGGGAGTCCTACGTCCTATACATGCCTACATGTCACCAACTCGGCGCTAGCACCCACCGTCCATACTGAATACATGCTAAGGCTGTCTACATAAAGGATTGGTATAATGGTACAAGCGGGGGTGTTTTTACATGTTGGTGGATCTTGCTACCAATCTTCGTGGTTGCAGTGCTTTAATACTTTGAACACTTTACCCTGACCTACAATAAGCATCTCTCCATCTTGACAGCTGAACTGTAACAAGAGAATAAGACTAGAATATGGCGCAATACGCTGTCTAATTTGGCCATATCAACCACCTTCTTTAATGCTGAAAAAGAGATTATCAGTATTTAAGGTGTTATATTATGGCCAGTTTATCTTGTCATAAAACTGCCATCTCTCCATCTTCAGGGCTGAACTGTAACTGGAGATTAACACTGGGGCAGAGTTCAAGGCCCGTATTCTCGTCAGTTGGTGAAGCTCCCTAACACCTTTTCCTAAACGATTTATTTTGTTTATTACTCCTTACTCTCGTTTTCCGTGTAACATTAATCCTTTTCTTATTGCAATACTTGCATAAATAGTATTCAAAACGATATTAATTAGCAATGTCCAAAAAATACCGGTAAATCGCTGAGGAAGTGGTGTTAGGGAGCTTCCTTAACCGACGAGAATACGACCCTATACTATGTTCGCTTTAATTTGACATAAAATTACCATCTCTCCACCACGAATGCTTATCTGGAAGGAATATCTCTAGAGTGTGGTGCTAGTCACGAACAAGTGTTTTGCAGGGGATACAGAGCCGTAGTATTCTTAACCTGCCTTTCAACTACGGGAAATCTGCTGCAGACTGACGGAAATCTTTGCCAAGTTATGGTGGCTAAACTATAGTGGTGTTCTAGGTCTAATGTAGTTAATGCTGATGGTGGTGCTGGTGGTGATGATGATGTAGGTTAGTTCTAATGATAATAATATTATATGAAAGAATAATGATGATGATAGTGATGATTGTGAGAATAATAATGATGATGATGGTTATGATGGTAATGATGGTGACTGACATAAGTTTTGATTATAATGATAACAGTACTGATGTTGATGATGTTTTTACTATGATGATGGTGATGATGGTGAAAAAATTTACATCTGCACATCGTGTAATGATGATGGTCGTAGTAATGTTGCATGGTGATGTGGAATGGTTTTGATTATGGTGACTGGTGAAGATGATGATGATAATGAAAATATTATGATGATGATGTGATGATGTAATATAGTGCTTAGATCTTGGTAGCTGATGTTCGTAATGGGGAGGCAATGATGATGATGATGGGTGGTGGTGGTGGTGGTGGAAGGGATAATGATGGCGATATTTAGTAGTTATGTGCTGATGATAACATTATTTTATCTCGCCTCTTAACTTTAGTAAACTGTTTTGTTGTAATGTATTGGAAAAAGAAACGATGAAGAGAGAGAAATATAGAAATGGAGAAAAACAAAATGAGAATGAAAATAATGATAAAAAATAAAGAAACAATCAATATAAAGAACATATATAACTAATATAGAATGTAAAACACTTACAGAAAAGGAAATTAAATTATAAACAAAGAACGAAAGGAATAAAACTGCCAGCAAGGAAGTGGAAAAACTAAAGGAGAAAAAACGAAGGAATGTGAAAAAGAAAGAATGACTAAATAAGAAAAAGTCACTGGGAAAGAAAAATAAAAAGGAGTAACAGTGCAAGAGGGGTGGAACTCTAGACACCTTTATTAGAGTGGCAGCCGCTCCACCCTACTTCACCTTGACTCCTACTTCTCTTGTAGTGTTATTGCTGTAATATAGTGGAGAAAGACAATAGAAAGAACAAAGAAATAAAGGGAGTAAAAAAATATAAAAAGAAAGAAGGAAAAGAGACAATGATTAAAGATGACAAAAAAATACGAAGACGAGACGAAGAAGGTGGAAAGAAAGAAGGAAACTGAGAAAATTGAAATTCTGAAGGAAGAAATTAATAGAAGATGTAGAAAACTGAAAAAGGAAAGATAGAAACAAAGATAGGCTGTGATGTGTAAATGAAAAAGGTGTTAATTCGGTGCATCTGTAGTAGAGGCACAGGCCGCTCCACCTACTTAATCACGCCTCCTACCTCTGTGACAATAGGGGCTTTAACACTGTGAAGAAAGAAAGGAGGAATATAAAGAAAGGGAAAACGACGAAAGGAAAGAAAATCGGAAGTGTGGGAAATAATGAATAAAAGAATGTGAACGTGACGGAGGAAAGAAGCAAGAAAAGGAGAGCAAAGATCCATAGTGTTTAATGTGGTGTACCTATAGTAGAGTCCGAGGCCGCTCCACCTTACTCCACCTTGTCTCCTGCCTCTCATGTACCTTGTGGTGATATAGTATACTACTGGTTTTATCTAGTTTACATAATGGTGGTGGTGATAGTGGTGATGATGATGGTAGCAATTATTCAGGACAAGCATCATATTCTAGTGTTAATCTCTTGTTACAACTTGACGGCAGAGAATAACACTGCTATGGCTCCAAATTCTTTCCACAGCATTTCTTCGTGACTGCCGATGTATTATTTTATTAATGTGTTGATACTGCTCTGTGGCAGAACGGGACAATACTACGGCCCTACAGCCCTTTCATAGCACTACTTTGTGACTATCGCTGTGTTGTTACGATAACGTCTTGGTACAGGTCAGGGTTGAGTCCATTCCATAGCACTTCTCCGTGACTATCTCTTTGTTAATGTCTTGGTACTGGTCATGTTATGGTCCATTCCATAGCACTCCTTCGTGACTATCGCTGTGTTAATGTTTTGGTGCAGGTCAGGGTTATGTCCATTCCATAGCACTGCTTCATGGCTATCGCTGTGTTAATGTCTTGGTACAGGTCAGGGTTAGGTCCATTCCACAGCACTTCTTCGTGACTATTGCTGTGTTAATGTCTTGTTACAGGTCAGGGTTAGGGAGGGAGAGATGTCAGTTTTGGCTGCAATTAACTCGTTCACTCCAATGATGTCTTTTGTATTTTAGTCTTGTCACCTTCACACCATTTGACTCAGTTTGGCAGCAACTTTGGCCACCAGACGGGTTAGATTACCCCTTCACTACAAGAGGTGTGATACATAGATAGATAGATAGATATGGGGGTTAAATAAAGCCTTAATTAATCCCTTCACTGCAAAAAGTTGGATGGATAGATAGATAGACAGATACAAAGATAGATAGAGGGGTAAGATAAAGACTTTAGTAACCTCTTCACTACAATAGGTTAGATAGATAGATATAAAGATATAGGGGTTAGATAAAGCCTTCAAGAAACCCCTTCACTACAAGAGGTCTGCCAGAAGTTTAATTAAATCGTCTGAAGGCAGCAAGAATGGCACGGAAAAACACTTCACCGGATGGAAAGCCTTAAAGTGATAAACGTATAATGGGAGGATGAAACAGAGAGATAGAAATAGGTATATAGATTGATAAGTAGGTAGACAGACAGACAGGTATATAAATAAATAGAAAGGAAGATAGAATGATAGACAGATACAATATATATACACGATTAGCAGAAGGTAAATATTTAAAATATTAACGAAAAGGAGGGTGTACTTGTGGTTTGAACCCCCTGCCGACGATTATCTTGTTGGGAGTCAATCTGTGTCTTCCTCGCCTCTTGCTAACCACTCTTGGATCCTGTCTCTTTTTATGCTTTCTCTTATAATACCTTTTCTTTATCATGATCCCTCTTATACTTCCTTCTTTATCCTGTATTATACTGTATATTCACCTCATGTAATACTTTATCACACTCTCACTGTGTGGTGATGGAGAGGGATGCCTTCACGTGGTGGCACCGATATAACTGGGCGACTCCACTGACTGGTCATACAATCGTCCCTCTGCTACTTCCCTATCCCCGAAAGGAAGATGGTCAGATGGGAATAAGTCTGTAGTCCATTGGATTCACATTCCAGATGAACCTGGAGCTACAACAACAACTATTACTACTATCATCATAGTCTATTATATTATGTATTCTCTCTCTTTATCAAACTCCCTCCATTATACACATCTATTTCATATTTTCTATATTCTATTATGTAACACTTAGATCATACTCTCTCTTCCTATGCTTATCTTATCACTGTGTCTGTATATTACTTGTTCACAGATCCATTACTCCCTTCAATTTGTCTCCAAGCGACTATATTCAGAGTGAGTCATGGGATCCTGTTAATCAACGTAAATTTACCAAAGACAAGCAGATGTACTGGCTGTTGCTTGGATAACATACTAATCACACGAAAAGGAGAAATAAATAAATGGGAGGGATTCACTGTCAGGGTGAAGGACTGAACTTGTTAGGTGTGTAGGGGTCCCAGGCGCCTCCACCTTTCCTTAACCCGCCTCCTGTCTCTCTTGTACATTGTGATGATGTAATATTATGAAGAAATAAGGGAAGAAAGAAAAGACAGCAAGAAAGAAAAGAAGAAAGACAGAAGGAGAACACACGAAATGTAGCATGAAATGAGAGAAATAAAAAGCCAGAAAGAAGGTAGAAAGAACAGAATGACAGAAAAGATGACAATCCTGGCCTCAGGGTCGATGTCTGTACACCTGTAGCAGAGTCCCAGGCAGCTCCATTTGACTACATCTTGTCTCCTGTCTCTCTTGTAGCTTGTGATGATATTACATAATATTGGCTCTTGACTATTGTAGTTAGAGGTGTGGGTACTAAGTGTTGTGATGATGGTGTTGATGGTGATGATAATGTTGATGATAAATGGTGGTGGTGGTGGTGGTGATGAAAAAGATTTGTGTTGATGATAATTGTATGAACAGGCAAAATGATGATGATGATGGTGGTGATGGTGTTAGTGATGATAGTTATATGCAGTAGGTAAATTATGATGATGAAGTAAGTTATTTCATAATTATCACCTCCTGCCACTCTCGTAGCTAGTGATGCTGTAGTGAAGTAAAGAAAATGGAAAGATGAGAAAGATAAGTGGAAGAAACAAAATGGAGTAACGAAGATAAACTATGATATAATATAATATAATGAGAAAGAAAAGAAGACAAATGGCAAGAAACGATCGAGAATAAGAGACATGAGAGAAAGTCACAAGCAAAAAAAAAAAAAAAAAAGAATAGACATGACGGAAAAGTATAAGTAAAAAAGAAAGAAATGAAGATAGACGAGAGATAGGAAATTAAAAAAATAAAGAAATTAAACGGCAAAGAAAAAGGAAAATATAAATTAAAGAAAGGAGGTGCCCTACGTGGGCTGGTGGATGGAACTGCAGACACTTTACTTGTGTCCCAGGCCGCTCCACCTCACGCACCCTTGGCTCCTACTTCTCTTATAGTTTTATGGTTGTAATATCATGAAGAAAGACAGTGGAAAAGAAAAACGATTGGCAGTGACTAAGAAAACAAGAAATAAAAAAGACAACGAAAAGATAAAAATCAATGATTAGGAGAAAGTTAAACTAAAAGAAAGGACAAAGAAGAGAGGAAGGAAGGGTGAAAAAAAAGGAAATACAGATAACAGAAAGAAAGGATGACGAAAAGTATACAAAACGTGAAGTATGGGAGAAATAAAACAAAAAAAGAAAGAAAATGAGATATACTGTAAATGGCAAAGTTCCAGGCCGCTACACCTCACTCCGTCTCGCCTCCTGCCTCTCCTGAAGCCCACGATGATGTAATATTTTAGCGATAGAACGAAAAGTAAATGAGATAGGAAAAGGTAAGCACAACTGAGAAAGAAAGAAAGAAATGACGACAGAATTTAGCTTTAAAAAGTAGATTGGAAAGATATAAAGACGGAAAAAAAAAAGGAAAATGGGGGAAAAAGAAAGAGAAATCATAAAGAAAAAAAAGGCAAGAAAGAAAGAGAAGGAAGAACGAAAAGAGAAATAATGAAGAAAAGGAGGTGAAGAGCCTTGGACTGAACTTT
>JAGKTI010034042.1:0-11542 GCA_018397915.1 Birgus latro | reverse complement strand
GATTTTTTTTCTTCTTTTTTAGAGATGTATGTCCGTGAACCATAGGCTGTGACAAACAGAAAAAGCTGCAGCCAGATTTTCACACTGAAAGAAGTTTATCAGAATATGTAGTAAGTCCTGAAGCACAGTAAGTATTTGATTTTTTCAAATGTAAATATTCAAATATATCCTCCATATTCCTGCTGAGACCAGTGGAGATGGAAAGGTAAATATACCAATTACAAGACCTTCCTTCATGCATGTTAATTCTGATATGAATAATGAAGATACATCATGATGGTATACAGTCTCATATCACTGACCTCATCCTTCTGATAAGGGAAAGTGTGCCACTGCCATGCTAGACGGTTCATTATGGACTTGTGTGATACTCTGACCCCTTTGGGAACGCCAGTGGAGCCAGAGGTGTAGAGGATCACCGCGATGGAGGCGCCAAGCACGCTAACCCCAACTTCACTCACGCTTACTTCGTCTCCTTGGACACCCTCAAGCTGAAACAAACTGTTTTAAGCTGACCTTTCCTACTTTAATAAAATTAAAGGAGCATTTCTAACGATAATTAGCTATATACAGGTGAGTGGTCTCACAACTACTAACTAACTATTGCCAGACGCCATAATCCCGTAAGGGGTGGCCATTTGACTCTGAGTTATTTGTTTTACAGGGAGGGGCACTAACCCTCCACCAACCCACTTGTTGACACGTAGGGAGCACGTATGGTTTGGTTATATGGTTACCACCCAGCGTTGTAAATGGTTTCTTGGTTTACAGAAAACCATTTGGCTTGTCACTCAATGTAAAGCCACCTGTAAAGGAAAGAAAAGCAATAAGAAGTGACAGGAAAGATGGGAGAAATAGGAAGAGAGGAGGGAAGGCTCAGAAAGAGAATGATAAAGGCTAAGGAAGAAGTAGGCAGCACTACATCAAGTGAGTGGATGATGGTCGCCACCATCTACCACTGTGGTCTCATAAATTGCCATAATATCATTACAGTGACAGGAAAAGGAGAAGGGTCTGTCCACTTTGCTATATACAGTAACCGTGACCTAATCCAAATATACCAAAATTACTACATAATTATCACTGATAAGTAGAAAAACATATAATGCTTTAAACCTCACTGGAGTTCGAACGTTGACACCACTTCTCAGTCGTTCATCATACCAAAAAATAACTTATGTTCAATCACGTAGGAACTGTAAAGCAACTGTCCATGTACGCTGAGCTATCTGTGGTTGGAGTTTTTCTAGGTCACAGCCAGTAAACCTTAGCTTCGACCAGAAATATGGTGTACACGCTGGGAAGTGAAAGGAAGCAAGGCAGCCATTTTTCAAGTGTGAAGCTGGATGGAGTCTAAACATGGCAAAGGAGCAAATTACATTCAGGCTTCACGACACATGGTTACAGCCTTAACTCAAGGTCAACACTTATCCAGAAATGTCTTGAAAAAAACACTTACACGGACTGTCACAACCAGGAAGAATTCCATATTGGCCATCGGGGCTGAGACTGTTTTTAATATATGCTGTTGCCTCTTCAAAGAAACACCAGCAGTTTACTCGGGTAGCTAATATTTCTGAGCTGAGAGAGGCTCTCTCTGCTTCCCTTCCTCATAAATGATGTTCTTTGATATGATGCTCTAATTGCAAATTACACAGTGGATTAGATTACTTTTTGTCCCCGACAGTACAAATGTTTGACTTTAAGTATTGCCGTCCGTGATGGTGTCTATTCATTCAAGCTAATTGATATGCTCAACATTTCCTATTTAAAGAAAAAAATGTGTCATTGAATGCTTTGCAAGTCCTATCCTTCACTTACAGTTTGGAATGGAGTAATAAAACCTTTTGCCATGGTCCACGGCGAAGGCGGACGACAGACTACAGGTAGTGTATAAGATACGTGCCACGAAAGCACACTGTAATACCAGTAATAAAATATACTTTATTCGCAGCAAAAAATTATGAGGAACTGAGAAGTACTTTGTATAACATTTGAGGAAATGGTGAATAAAAGAGAACGGTTATAGAAGATCTGCAAGAAATGAGAAAAACAAAGTGAAAAATTTCCAAAAAGAGAATAATCAAGAAAAGGCATAAGGCAGCCCAAGGAAAAATGCTGGGATTCATAAAGAAAATCAAGAAGACGACGGAGACGAATTAACTGAGACAAGATATGAAAACAAGTGCGTCGTTGGGTTGTATAAAGGAAGCAGTCAAGAAGGATATGAAAAACTGTAAGACCGATATTGCCGAGTACAAAAGGGAGGCTAGTTGCCTTACTTCAAACGAGTGGATGAGTCTGGTGTGACCAATCCTTAAACGAGCTACAGCAGTCTCTCACCTCCAACTACAGTGACAGCGGGGAGACCAAGGAGTGACAAATGGTGTGATGTCGTGGAGCTTTTATAGGTAATAGAACTGCTGAAGGACTGTTATCTGTGTTTTAGAAAAGAGAAAATAGCAGGGAAGATATAAGAGACTGGACTGGGACAGGAAGTAGAGGTATTATTGGCCAGAAATGAGCGGCTAACTGATCAACAAGCTCATGACTAGGTGCCTAACAAAACTGATCCAACTTGTGGCTAACAGAGAAGTGAAACAGCTAGTCTTCAATGCGAAAAACCAGAAGGTGGGCAGTTGAAGATGACTTAATGAGAGATAACGCACTGAGAGAACCAGAAAATTAAGCAAAAGAGAATGAGGAGCGATGGATATGGCGGAGTGCAAATAATAGGGCATAAAATTCATCTGTCATCCTACCTGCATAAGACAGAAGAGTAATTTGATTATGGGGGGGGGGGTCAGGATATAAAACCGCAAACCCGGTACCATCAGCAGACTTATAGCCGTCCGTGTATACAGGTATAGCAGAAGAATGTTGCGAGGGGCTGACTGAATAACCATGAGCGCAGAACAAGAGAGGAAGTCGTCGATTTAAAGCAAGGTAAAACAGAAGGGCAAGCTGTGGTTCATGGTAGATGCCATGGCAGAAAAAAGACCGTGAAATGAGAAAACATACTTACCATGTGAAAGACTGAGAAAGTAGCTACTGAACATGGACCAAGAAGGAGGGCTTAACCCGGCGGCGGGAAGAAGAAGGGCTTTCAGTCCGGCGGCTGGAAGAAGGAGGGCTTAACCCGGCGGCGGGCAGAAAACTCATTTGACACAGATTCAGAAAGAAGAAGAGCTGAGATAATGGGAAGCATTGTAGTTTAGTAGTGAAAGTAGTGCATGGCGTCGGAAAAGTGAAGGGAGTCCAGACTGTGCATAGAGACACGCTACGGGAGACCACTTAAAACCGTCGAGAACCAGATACAAACCTAAATGATGTACATCATCAAGTTTCTGTAGGGAGGTAACTGAAGCAGAAAAATACATTTATCTACGATAATTAAGTCTGAAAGGACAAGATCAGTATGAAGAAGGAGAATAGCATAATCAGCACCTAATAACACATATGACAAAGTCTGTAACAAAGCACTGTAAGGCTGAAACTCTCAAGGAAGTAACATGATCCGCTTACATAAGGCGTGAGTCAAATACATGACCAAGAAAAGTGGCCAAAGATTTACATGGGATAGCAGGGTCAAAGAAAAATAAGTGCATGGGAATAATAAAGAAGTGGGTAATAGTGACTGCATGGGATTTAGTTGGACAAAAACGGAAACCATGATTAGCTGTACAGGCAAAGGAAGCAGAAATGGCATCTGAATAAGGGTATTGAGCACTGAGATGTTGAAGTCAGAGGTGTATATTGCAAATCATCTACATACAACGAAGAGCGAGCACCAACTGAGAGAAAGGAGACAATACCATTAATCGCTAATAATAATAATAAAGTAGCGGGAAGTATGTTACGTTGAGGAATATCATCATGATTGAGGGAAATCATCAGAACAAGTATAAAACACACATACTCGGAAGCAAAAAGCTAACAAGAAATCTTAGAGAAAAACACTCAAATATTCAGTACCACAAGACGGAACACTGTGCAAGATGTGATATGATATTGTCAATTTTTTTTTCTTTTTTTGTGTCCGACTCTGGGCACAGGCTTCACAGCCTGCTATCAAGGCCCAGCAGTTCTCCTACATACCATACACCTCTACATGTCACCACCTCGGCGCTAACACCCTCCGTCCATATTGAATACATGCTAGGGTTGTCTCATACAGGACTGGTGTATTGGTATTAGCGGGAGTATTTTTACGACATGTCGGCGGGTCTTCTGGTAGATCAGTAAAGCCTGATTTAATGAAATTCAAATCCTTAAACTGTTCCCTGCCCGAACGGGGATTTGAACCTGGATCCGTCGGGACTGCAGGCCACCTCTCTACCGATTATGCCACCGCCTGGTATTATGTGCTTTCTGAAGATCAGTGGAAACCGCAAAAACAGTTTGGCAAGTGGAAAAGACAGAGTAGATACAGGTCTCCTAGTTAAGGAGTGGATCTATTGTACCATGAGCTTTCCTAAAACCAAACTGTGAAGACGGTATAAGATGCTTACATTCTAAAATCCATATGAGACGATGGATTGTCAAATTCTCTAATAAGTTACAGAATCAACTGAGATGGGCAATAGGTCGGTAATTCTGAAATGAATGACCAGGTTTACCTGACAGAAGAAACCGGAGATTATATGCACAACGAAAAGATGGAGGAAAAATCCTTTAAGGCTAAAAATGTTGTCGTTCGCCGGTGAGATTTCACATGAGTGTTTTTACGTGTTTAATGGCTTGACCATTTCACTTTACTTGTGTTTATCAGCACTCTCAGTTATATTTTCGGTCACTTTATCACATTATACATCTGCTCACTGTTAACTGTTGTATATGTATATTTCTTTTCTTATATTTATCTGTAACGTGAAGAAATGAAAGTAGAACGGTGAGTTTCTTCAATATGGATTCACGTGCGTTACGGAGAAGGATGAGACAATGTACACAGTTTATCCAATGCCGTATAATATTCTCGAATGCGCATTTCCAGAATAAACATAGCGACAGGGATGCAGGGAACGGCATCACAACATTAAAGGCCAAATGAGCAGGGGTTGACCCTGCCGGCACATTACCAACATATGATTTTCATTGACAGAGAAGGTTTTGCTACATGCTTCTCATCAAGTTGCATACCAGGTTGCTAAGTCAAAGATAGCCCATACGGTTGGTGAGGAACTAATCAAGCCTTGCTTCCTTGAAATGGCGAACACTGCTCTTTGTAAGGAGGCAAAGAGAAATATACAAGTGCCTTCATCAAATTATGTGATCCTTAACCGAATTATCGACATGAGCCAGGATATTCTAGAGCAGGTTGTCGCTGATAATAAGGCTAATCCAGTAAAGCTCAGCCTACAGGTAGATGAATCAACAGATTTGTTAAACTGTTGTCAGCTACTGGTAGTGGCCTGCTAGGTAAAAGACAAACAAGTGCAAGAAAATTTCCTCCTCTGTCAGTCATGGAAGATACACAAATGATAGTTGTGTTCAATATGATAAAGAAATTCTTCACAAAATACCAACTCCATATCAGTATAATTGGTTTGTTCTGTAGCCTACTGATGGGGCACCAGCCATATGGGCAACAGTTCAGTGCATTAATGACGAAAGAAAATTTTAACATGCACATTACCCACTGTTTTCTTCAATGACACAAGCTTGCAGCAAAATCATTGCCTCCAAACCTGTGGAATATCTTGGATTTTTGTGTAATAGTTGTGAACTTGATTAATTTTGTGGTCGTGCAATGAATCATCGATTGTGTCAATTGCTTTACGAGGAAATGAGTCTTGAACACGGTGCTTTTGAACCATACAGAAGTGAGGTGGCTGTAGAGTGGGCTTGTGCTATCCCGCGTCTTTTAATATATTGCGAGTTACAGTTCAACCGTGTCTCCGTGAACAGGAACAAGACCTTGCTGAATATTTTGATGTCCTTGAGTTTGTTCGAAAACTTGCACATTTGTCTGATTTATTCAAAGAACTCGGTGAGCTCAATTGCTCTCTGCAGGGAAGGGGATTCGTTATTGCAACTGCATGTGAGAAGCTGGCTGAATTCAAAGAAAAACGTGCTTTATGCATTACACGTGTAAGGAGAGGAAGTTAAATCCATTAAAGACATAATCTTGGAAGATGTTTCCTTGAAATCTGACACTATTTCATTCAGTGGCTACTTCATTGTGTGGAAAGCTGCAGGTCTGTGATACCTGGAACAGGCCCTCTTTGCGGAGGAATTTCAAAGATACTGGTAAGATCATAACACTGAGGAAGATCTCATCGATTTGAGAAGGAATCAGGCAATTCAAATGGCGCTTACCAAGAATCATGTGGAGAACTTCTGGTTTCAGCTGGAAACACATTCTGTAATAGCAAGAAAGGCTCTTGCTAGGTTGGCACCATTCATGACGACTTATCTTTAAGAAACTGGATGTTCTTGTCTACCTCATATCAAAACAATGCGCTGAAATCAGTTGGATGCTCAGCATGACATGAGAGTAGTGCTCAGCACCAGGAAACCACAGTTCAGTGCCATTACCGAGAGCAAACAACAGCAGCATGGCCACTGAGTTTGTGCGGCAAGCATTATCTTCCAAAAACGCACCATGCAATGAATAACTGAATATATCACTGTTTGTAATTAATGATTTTGTTGTCAGTTATGTAGAATTGGCAATGATATGTTGAAAACCACCATGGATCTCTTATTCGATACCCGTAAGAATAGTAATGTTCTTTCATGAAATTAGGTAGGGGTGCGAGAACTCTCTGGTGCTTTAAAGCAGATGCGAACAAGAAAAAATTTAAGAACCACTGATTTAAGCTATCAGGATGTTGCGATAGTAGAGATACTTAGAGGTGGCAATGTGGAGGAAATTGAGTATCCTGAAGGCATAGGTAAGTCTAAAGTGGAAAGAGGTTTGGAGACGGAAGAATAAGGGGGTCGGAGGCAGGTGAGGGTCAGGGCGTGAAGGGGAAGAGGGAAGTTCAGAAAGGGCAGGATGGACCTCAGCTTGGGTTGGGGAAGGAGGGTGTAAAGAAGGGTAAATTGGCTGCTGTTTTTGAGATCAGTATGTTCCACTGAAGTGGACGCAGAGGTTCCTAGGTAACTCATAATTTGGGAAACTGTTTCATCATCATCATCACCAGCAGTAGTGTCCTCCTCATGAGCGGATTACAGTGCATTTTCCCGGGTAGAAAACTAGTAGACTGGGGGGGTTGATGTAAGGGTCTCTGTCAGGGAGGACATAGCAGGTAGCGAGGTACTGCTCCGTTCACAAATTCGTGAGACACCTGCTATGGCGGGAGCTCAGCCCTTACCACGGCGGGTCGCTGTTCAAACCACCTCACCAATTCTCACACAGCGACTCTGGGAACACAACACCGAGTCTCGAATATGGATTCAACACCGTGAGTTGAGGAGGATATTAATATAATTTCCGGTCTCCGGTACTGCAGGTTGACAGTAATAATCGTGTAATTGAGTGCTTACTACATGAGGTACATAAATTCTACAAATAAACATGTTATTATTTTGTAGGCAATAGTTACATTGTTTCCTAACCAAAGAAGTGGTGTCAAGGCACAGCAAACCCCTCCCCGGCAGTCATCATTTTAGTGCTGACATATAAACACAACAGGATATCTAGTCAAAGATGTCACATATCAAATCTGGAGAGAAAATTGACGATTTTATGCTCATTTGAAATTTTAGGCCCGACCCACCTGATAGTGACCCCCCCTACCGCTAACTGGGAAGTGACCCCCCTGATGTAATGAGGCATATTATAGGATGCAGATTTCAAAGATGCACCTTTAGGTCTTGTTTTCATGTCGATATGACGAATTTAAAAGGATTTATGACGAAAATACGATTTTTTTGGGGGGGCGGGGGGCCCTAGGTCAAGGATATTATAATCAAATTACGATATACTTGGAAAACAAGAGTTGATCATGTCATTGTTCATTTTGGTTGCTGAAGGGACCTTTGAATTATTCTGGCAATAATAATATAATGACGATATTACTGATTCATATTACTTCTTTAATTATACTTGGTACTCATACTGTCGCTTCAATCCATTCCTGATAAATCGCTGTCATTAATCCATCCTTCCACTTAATTGCTATGTCACTGATGTGAGAGAATCCTCAATTATTTGTAATTATGTAACCAATATAAACAAAATCACTCAACCCATGAAATATCCGTAGTTTAACTGCAGTTGCTGGATGATTGCCATAGCAACCTCTACTCGGCGAGTTATATCTCGCCTGAATTTTATCTCTTAGCGCTTTCTAGTTGACAACTGATATATCCAAAGAGCATTGAAATATTGTAGTGGGCCTCAGGAGTCGCGAAACAATCGCCTACCCCAGAATAGGGGAACCTAGCACAAACCAAGTGAAATGGGATATCTCATAATCCCAGGGTGCATCCTGATTAAAGGACGTCTCTTAATAGCATTACATCACTCCCCAAAGACTGCGGAGACCTAGTCACCGTACGCCCCAAGAGCCCAGACACCCAACCAACCAACACAAGAGAGGCCGAACCAGACGACGACTCCTTAGACAGGTGGCTCCGATGACCCATACTGGTAACCTCAGACAAAGACAGAAATCTTTCGTGTTTTACAACCAGATTCGTTGTTTATCTACAGTTTCAAATACTGTTATATCAGCCTTTCCCGATAATGGGTTTAGCAAGATCTGATGGCCGCATTCTTCCAGTAATGAATGCATGTAAAAGGTACGAGTGAGCTGAAACTTCTCTCCGAAGTATTCATGTATGGTTTAATTATTTAGTGTTACTGAATCTTAGTCCTTGATTCGCAGACGTGAATACAGTTGATGAAGTGCCATTCATTAAATATTGCTGACTAAAATTTAGACACCGGTCTCTTAAACATGTAAAAATTCAGTTTATTCACTAATGTTGTGAAAAGGACAAAATAGATATTGCATGATGGCTGAGGAGTCCTAATCCAATCTAATAAACAGTTCACGTGCTACCTTCCGCTCAGTCCATAATAACGTGATTGATGCATATAGACGAGTATTGCCTCAAATCAATGCGCTGCCTGACTGGCTTTTCTGGTCATTTTGTCCGTACTAGCCTAACCAAATCTAACGTAGCTTAACCTAGCTTAGTCGAACCTAACCTATTCTAGCGTAACCAGAATAACTCAGTTATAGATGGATTTTGGGACGAGATCGACCTGCATCAGCTTGACCTACCTGGGTGTGAAGATCCTCCATGTGCAAGACTGGCACTTGAGCTACCTGGGTGCCAGTGAAAAACCTGGTAAGCGCCTGTGGGCGACCCTGTGTCAGCACCAGGGCGGGCCTGGCGTCCAGAAGGATGTGATCCACGCGGTCCTCGGGGAAAGTTACGTCCAGTGGTAGATAGGCAGCTCCTGCCTGCAATAACACAGATGCTGATTAAGTGATTGCACAGGTGGCATGTTGTCTCAGAAGACCATGGTTTAGTTCCACGCTACAGTAGGGAACAGTTTGATGATAATTTATCTTTAACACAGACCTTACTGAACTTCCATAACACGCACTGCATACCGTAGAAAAGCCCCCACTAATATTATTGCACCAATTCTAAGGGAGACAGTCCTAGTATGTATTGTGTACTAACGATAGGTATTAACATTAATGAGGTGATATATGAACGTGTGTGGCATGCAGGAAGATTGCAAGTCTTTGAGAACTAGTTTTCAGGTGTCGCAACCCCCCTCCCCCCAGAAAAAAATGAATATAAATTTGACACATTTTGTGTTGTTTTTCCCGGAAAGATTTTTTTTTTCTTTTTTAAGTTTCCACCTTTAGTTCTTTCTTTGTATTAAAAACTCTTTCTCTAAAATAGTGCATTTTCATTCAAACTATAACTAAAAGGTCAATAAACAGTTGATTTATTATATCACTTCCACTTAACTCTGATGACGTATATTTCTGTCATGTATTTACATCTTTCAGACGAATCTGTTAAGCTAAAGATAGCTTCATAATACTGGGTGGGTTAATGAAGACTATATCTAACACCTTAGCTTCAAGCACTTTCTAAAAGTAAACAAAATCGTCTGGAGGTATGCAGAAATATACGAGAGAGTTGTCCTTAGACTGGAAGGGTTAAGTATGAGAACTTCAAAGTAACTTTTATAAATACCTTGTGAATGGCGAGCAAAGCGATAACCATGTCTGCGGACGGCTCCATGCACACTGCCACCACTCTGTCGCCATCAGGGTTCGATAAAGCTGTACCTCTGAAGTGCCCCAACAAACACCTATACATGGAGACGGAGGTGGGTCTTAGTTAGGTTCGTTTAGAATGGGGTTGGCCTGGTTAGGATAGGGTAGGTCAGATTAGATGAAATTGGCTAAGCTGAGCTAAATTAATTAGAGCATTATTATCTTGAGTCAAATTGATGTAGGCTTCGTAAGGATAAGGTAGAGTGATTACACCCACCTTACCAACTCCAAGAAGGTGACATACTTCTGAGTATTTTACACAGCTTTCTAAGTATTTCCTGTAGCTAAAGTTGTTAATGGTGTTGTCTGTAGTCCGCTTACTACCAGGTGCCGTTCCTATTATTAATAAAACTGACTGGAATTTGAAAGGATAATAACTTAACTAGCATCATCGTAATGGCAGTTGTTGAATAATCCAGGTCTGCCTGACCGAGCAGATCTATCGGCCCCCATTGCAAGTAACACCCCAGAAAGGCCGTT
The DNA here is from genome assembly GCA_018397915.1 of Birgus latro. NCBI lineage: Eukaryota > Metazoa > Arthropoda > Malacostraca > Decapoda > Coenobitidae > Birgus > Birgus latro. The sequence goes on along the minus strand of JAGKTI010034042.1, from coordinate 803 downwards.
CCGCCCTGTGATTCGATGTTGCCTTGCAGTAGACAGAGCCTCACCACAGCGAGGCGCAGGGAAGATTGTAGGTTTGGTTTCCGGACGAACGCCACATTTGCGTTCTCAATCCACTTAACAGGGGTACCATAGTAGGCTCAACATCACCCCCTTATTTGGTCATATGGTTACCACCCAGTAAGGCAAATGGTCTCTGGAAACCATTAGGACTCACTCAGTGTACATCCACCCGAAGTGGAAAGAAGAGAAGTAAGATGTGAAAGGAAGGAGAGAAGTAGGTAGAGAGGAAGGCACACATACACACACACACACACACGCACACACACCGGCCGCTGGCTCATTGGTAATGTTCCCACTTTTTTTTTTAATGCAAGGAAGAAGGGAGCAAGGGCCATGGGCCCACATAATGTTCCTTCCAAGAAAAAGTAAAAACAACACAAAAGAGAGCTAAATTCAAGATCCATTCACTTCGAGATGCCTGGACACACTGCATTTGAAAGATTGGAGATCATTGGAAGCAGGGAATACAGACAGAGAGACAGTTCCAGAGTTGACCAGTTTCATAAATGAAGGACTGGGAGTAACGGTTAACTCTTGCATTAGAGAGTTGGACAGTAGACGGGTACTACGTGCCCGTCGTAGAAGTGGAGGGATGCAAGCAGACAGTTCAGAGGAACAGTGACCATTGAAGTAGCGATAGAAGAGAGATAAAGAAGCAACAGTGCGGCGAAGAGACAAAGGTTGAAGGGAATCAGTAACAGGAGGAGAGTTAATGAGACGAAAAGCCTTTGACTCCACCCTAT
>JAGKTI010034040.1:0-11542 GCA_018397915.1 Birgus latro | reverse complement strand
TTTCTGTATCTATCAAGCTACCTGTCTTTATGTGAATTTATCCATCTATCTATCCATCTATCCAACCAACCGTCCACCTGTATCCCTGTCTATCTATCCGTCTATCTATCCATCCATGTATCTGTTTCTATCTGTCCATCTATCTGTCTATCTGTCCATCTATCTGTCTATCTGTCCATCTATCTGTCTATCTGTCCATCTATCTGTCTATGTATCTATCTATCTATCTATCCATGCACACACCATCTCCTGATTGCCAATACCGCGTCTCTCTGGATTGATATGCTGTCCTATGAGCCATCCTTCCTTCCGTCAGCCCGTCACTCTATGTATCTGTCTGCATGCCACTCTCTCTGTCTCACCATCCGTCTGTTTAAGCTTCTTTATCCACTTGTTTGTCCCACTCTTCTGTCCATCCATCCTTCCATTCATTTTTCCTTCTTTCCATCCACCCATCTGCCTATATATCCATCAGTCCATTTTCCTTCTCTCCATCCATCCATCTGTCTGTCTGTATATCCTGTCATCCATCCATCCATCTTAATCCCGTAAGGGGTAGCCACAGACAAATCTCTTTCATGTTACCCTCTCCTCTGCCATTTAGTTGCACACCCTTCAGCACACACACACCCCTCTCCTATATCTCCTATCCTATCCTCCTCCTCCTCCTCCTCCTCCTCCTCCTCCTCCTCTCCACCTGACCGACATCACTGTTTTAGTCAGTTTCGTTTTCCATCCCCTCTACATGACCAGATAATCTCGTATTTCTCTTAACAATTTCAACCCCTTTCTCATCAACGCATCAGCTTGGCATAATTTGTTGAATCTCTGTGCTCTGTGCATATAATTTAGCAAACTAATACCCGCAATACACCACGAAAAGGGTAAACAGTGACCAGAAATCTATGGAACTAGTTCTTAGTGCGATCAAGACGTGCTGCGTCCTGGCACGTATTCTAGTAGGTCAAGATGTCGCGCAGGTACCACATCCTAACTGCTGTATTTCTTCCCACGGGGATTTTATATTCCCTTCTGGGTTATTAATGCAATCTGAGTTGATATTAAGGACACATAAACAGCTTACATTAGACCAGTAAAGTGTAGTAAGCATAATAAGTAACAACAAGAGTAGTAGAGAGATTCCTTAGCAGACAGGTGTTTTAAAATTGCCGCTCCCCACCTTCCAGTTCAGGTGATTTTTCCATAAACGTTGCTTTTGTGTCATTTTTCATTACATATCTATGCATAATTATTGATATACCATTGCAGACTGATAGCAGGAATACACTAGAATAGGGGGAATAGTGGCTATAAAATGCATGGGAACTAGTGTTTCAGGAGACTGAGACGTTACTACCTGAGTGATCATGTATTCCTCCGCGTCAGTGTCGGTGTAGAGGAGTTCAAACGTTGCACGCGTGTCGCCTCTCGTATTTTTCACCGATATCTTGAGACATTTGCGATAGATACGTGAAAACTATATATATTCAGTGAGCTTATAGTGACGTGAAAAGAATATAGAAGATAGACAAGAGGAAACAGCATGAAATTGGCGATAACGAGGAAGATAAGGTAAGCAATTTGTGCTGTGACTCCTTCCGTGTTCTCGTCGGCGATGTAGGATCCCAATTATTTCATCCTTAGTGGTTTATTCGTGTTTTAGCAGTGTATGTGTTTTTATGTAACCTGTGTCGATATTTAAACTAGATAAATAACATAGATACCGTATATAAAAACCAGATCGCTAAGGAAGGGGTGTTAAGAAGGTCTAATAATGCCATATTTTCGTCGACTCACCACCTCTACTATTACTACTGTAACGACTACAGTTTTGCTTAGGTGGCATTATATATTAAAACCTCTGTGCTCAGTGGATATATGTATGCAAACTAATACCCGAAATACACCGTAAAGGTTAAGTAATGGCCAAAAATATATGGAACTAGTTTTTTGTGCGATAAAGACGTGGGCGGCTGAGTGCTGCGTCCTGGCACGTATTCTAGTAGGTCAAGATGTCGCGCTGGTACCACATCATAGCAGCTGTATTTCTTCCCACGGGGCTTTTATATTCCCTTCTGTGGTATTAATGTAGTCTATGTTGATAGTGAGGAGACATAAATAGCTTACATTAGACCAGTAAGGTGTAGGAAGCGTAATAAATAACAATAAGAATAGTAGTGAGATTCCTTAGTAGACAGGTGTTATAAAATTGCCGCTCCCTTGTAATACGCGCCGCTCCCCACCTTCCACTTCAGGTGATTTTTCCATAAATATTGCTTTTGTGGCATTTGTCATTGCATATCTATGCATAATTGATACACCATTGCAGACTGATAGCAAGAATACGCCAGAATAGGGGGAATAGTGGCTATAAAATGTATGGGAACTAGTGTTTTAGGAGACTGAGATGTTACTACTTGAGTGATCATGTATTCCTCCGCGTCAATGTCGGTGTAGAGCAGTTCAAATGTTGCACGCGTGTCGCCTCTCGTATTTTTCCCCGATATCTTGAGACATTTGCGATAGATACGTGAAAACTGTATATATTCAGTGAGCTTATAATGACGTGAAAAGAATATAGAAGATAGACAAGAGGAAACAGCGTGAAATTGGCGATAACGCGGAAGATAAGGTAAGCAATTTGTGCGGTGACTCCTACCCTGTTCTCGTCGGCGATGTAGGATGCCAAACATTTCATCCGTAGTGGTTTATTCCTGTTTTAGCAGAGTGTGTGTTATATATTTAACCTATGTCGATATTTTTAAACGGGATAAATAACATAAAAACAAAATTGTTAAGGAAGAGGTGTTAAGAAAGCCTTAAAATGCCATATTTTCGTCGACTGTTACAACAACAACAACAACAACAACCACTACTACTGCTACTACTACTGCTAATAGTAATAATAATAATAATAATTGCTTACTACATACTGATTACAGCTTACTAGTTACTACTACTACTACTAACAGTAATAAACGGTATTGATAATAATAGTAATAATGATGATAATACGCTGAGATTACGCACCCTTCCCTCCTTCTCTTTTGGTTATTTCATTTATTTTCGTACGAGTAGAGTCAGTATGCTTTTTTTTTCCATTACATTTCTTTTCAGTGGATATAAAATTGCAGATCAGTAGTCGAAATGCGGGAAATCGTGGTATTGCTCGTGATACCAGTTTCATTCCCCCCCCCCCCGTACAAATATTGCTCAGGTGGCATTATTTATTCAAATCTCTGTGCTCAGTGAATATAATTCTGGCGCCGCCTTCCGAAGGCGTCTTACGAGTGACGACGTCACTCCCCCTTCCTGCCGTCAGCTGATCAGTCGGTTAACATAACTGATGTGCGGTGCTTCCATCTGACATTCAAATACTTCTCACTATTGTCGTTACTGTTTCTGAGCCTCTTCCCCAACCATTCCCAGCTGATGAGTGTTTGTGGCGATAAGACTCCTTCGGAAGGCGGCGCTTGAATTATGCAAACCAGTACCCGAATTCCACCATCAAGGGTAAGCAGTGGCCAGAAATCTATGGATAGTTTTTTTTTTTTTTTTTTTTTTTTTTTTTGCGATAAAGACATGGCCGGCTGAGTGCTGGGTCCTGGCACGTATTCTAGTAGGTCAAGGTGTCGCTCAGGTAGCACGTCCTAACTGCTGTATTTCCTCCCACGGGGCTTTTATATTCCCTCCTGTGTTATTAACGCAATCCAAGTTGATATTAAGGAGGCAGACATCTTATATTAGACTAGGAAGGTTTATCTGACTCCTTAGTTGCTATCCTTTTCTCATTCTAGTAGTTTAATCACTTGTAGGAGCTGCCAAATGGCCTCTCATGCGGTCTTATGTTAACGCCACAGTGCTTCTTTCTGATTTGTCTGTCTGTCTCCATGTAACTCCACATGAAGACATACATACACACGCACTCACACTTCCGGTCAGTCTCTCATTCTCCACCCACTCCATATGGTCAAATCATCACCAAGTCTTTCTCTCAACACTTTCAGTCACATCCACATCACCACCACAACGCTCCTTCACTTCCTCTATTGTCTTTCTGTCTCCATCCAAGTCCACACGAAAACATACATATATACACACTCACTCTTCTCTCCTAGTCATTCTCTCATTTTCCAGCTTCTCCATATGGCCAGATCAACACAAGGTATTTCGTCACTTTCAATCACATCCTCATCACCACCACAACGCTCCTTCACTTCCCCATTTGTCACCGTACTAAAGTGGTGAAAATCGATAGAACGGGGGAATGAGGCAGGCTGAGAAATAAGTGGGAACAGTATTTGTATTGGTTGATATATTGAGGTGCCGCGGTGCTTCGTGATGTTGGAGATGACGAGTGGAATGACTGGAGGTGATGATGGTAACGAAAAGTGGGATGAAGATGGAATGAATGTTGATGATGATGAGGAGGAGGAGGATGAAGATGGAATGATACTGATGATGATGATGATATTGATGATGATGCCAAGGAAAAGTAGGATGAAGATGGAATAATGATGATGATGATGATGAGGAGGAGGAGGAGGGATAAAAGAAGGAAGAGGAGGAGGAAGAGCGAGAAAAAGAAAGAAGAGGAGGAGGAGAAAAAGAAGTGGAAGGAAAGCAGAAGAGGAGTAGGAGCAGGAGAACGGAAGATGGTGATGATGATGATGATGATAATGGTGATGATTTTGTATTCGTAATTGTAAGAGAAAAAGACGGTGATAATGGATTCTTTCGCAAAACAATCCGGGAAAGGGAATACTTCGGACGCCTTTTTTCGAAATTGGGTGAAAAATAGCATGTTTCTGTGCGAACTTGGAGAATGTGCGTTGTTGTGAATACTGTCAGGGCCTGTGTGTGTGTGTGTGTTACGTAGGTGTGTTTATGTGTGCTTGTTTGTGTCCTGTGTGTGTGTGTGTTACGTAGGTGTAATTATGCCTGCTTGTTTGTGTCCTGTGTGTGTGTGTGTGTGTGTGTGTGTGTGTGTGAGAGAGAGGGAGGTCTGTATTTGCATTTGTGAGCGCAACTTCATCTTCCCACCGTCAGAGCCCTGGAAGTGAGTTGGCTTGTTGGGAAATGAGTGAAAATGAAGAGTGAATATAGGATTGCAACTCTTGAAAATGATGAGAGAGGGCTATTGCGAGGTTAATATAATGCTCGGTGTTAGTGAATGACTAGGAAATGAATGTGAATGAAGGTGAGGATGAAATTTTGAACAAAGTGGGATGTTGGAAATTAGTGAGAAAAGTTGAAATTCCATGAATGTGTGATGAACATTTTTTTGAATTGGCAACACCGTGAATGCGTGTGAAGGTAGGTAGAATTAGAGTGAGAAGTGAAAGTGAGTGAGGTAGGAAAATGTGTGAAGGTTTGTAGAATTAAAGTTAGAGTGAGAAGTGAAAGTGAGTGAGTGAGTGAGGTGTGAAAATGCGAGTGAAGGTTGGTAGAATTATAGTTAGAGTGAGAAGTGAGAGTGAGTGAGTGAAAGAGGTGTGAAAAGGCGTGTGAAGGTAGGTAGAATTAAAGTGAGAGTAAGAAGTGAAAGTGAGTGAGGTGTGAAAATGAGTATGTGAGGAAATGAGTGTGTGATGGAATGTGACAAAAGGAGAAGGGGATGCATGATGGGGAGTACAAGATAGTTAATGGATAAATGATGCAGGATAGACGCTGATAACCCCTTCTAGGCCGTCCCCAGAGAACACAAGAAGAGGCTGTTTAAATATAGACAGCACTATATACACAGCAGTAAATAATGTTATATTTCTATTTATATGCGGGTAAATAATGTATGTTTAGATATGCGGCATCGTTTTTTTTTTTCCTTCAGTAAATGCTGTGATGTAGAATGATATTTAGGGGTGACTGGAATTTACATGATTTGGTGGCCACTGTGTGTATTAAATCCTGTATGTGTGTGTGTGTGTGTGTTGTGTGTATTGATGGTGGGTGTGATTGTGTGTGAAACCGTATTAGTGCGTGTGAGAAGCCCATATGTGGATATTTGTGCTTGCGTGTGTGTGTGTGTTTGTGTGTGTGCGTGTGTGTGTGTGTGTCCTCTGTGACTGAAAGACTTTGTATATATATGTGTCTTACTCGTATGTAAGTTTTTGTGTGTATGTCCATGTGTGTATGTGTGTAAGTATGCTTATTTTACGTTCATAAAATTTTAGTGACTGTGTGTGTGTGTGTGTGTGTGTGTGTGTGTGTGTGTGTGTGTGTGTGTGTGCATATCGTGTACGTTGACAGGTTGTGCGTGTGAGCTAAATTTCGTGTGCGTGCAAACTGACGGTGTGCGTATTGAGTTGAGTGTGTAGGAATGTGTGTGAGAAAGTGAGCGACGTGTTTGACATTTTTTGCGAGTGCCTAAGAGAGAGAGAGAGAGAAAGGGGGGGAGCTAGTGTTAATAAATGGAGCATGAAAAGCGTATAGGTCTATGTAGTCAAACGTGTGTGTGTGTGTGAGAGAGGGAGAGAGTTGCATGGGTGAATGCAAGTGCTTGACCTGTGTACGTAAAATATCGTGTGTATTTTTCCCTCTTATGTGCGCTTAAATTGCTGTTGTATATGGATGTGTGTGCGTTTGGGCTATGTGCGTGGGCTGGTATGTGTTGACTGTGTGTATGACTATGTATATGTATGTATGTATATTTGAACAATATACGCTTATGACCGTATGCGTGGGACTTTCGCTGTAGGATTCTATGTGTATGTGTACGTTACTGGGCCTGGCTGTGTGTGTGCGTGTGGGCCGTGTATGTGTGTGTGTGTGCGGGTGTTGGAGTAAAGGGGATGGACGCAGTTGGTAGTGTGGCCAGATATGACATACTCACAGACCGACAACAGTTGTGTGTGTCTCTCTCTGATTGTGTGTACCCTCTTGTGTGTGTGTGTGTGTGTGTGTGTGTGTGATTTGTTGTTTGGTTTACTCGTTTTTGTTACTAATGAGGGTGTTTGTTATTTAAGTGGTTGGTAAAGAAGTGTTTGTATGTGACGTGTGTGTTTTTATCCGTAAGTGTTTATGACGTTGTGTGTGTGTGTGTGTGTGTGTGTGTGTGTGTGTGTGTGTGTGTTCTGTAGAGTTGTATTTGCAGTATGTGTGTGTGTGTGTGTTTCGTCCATGTAGACTCGGACCTGAACAACCTTTAATACCGTCGCAGGTACGCTGATGACGTCACAAGTGCACCCTTCCCTTCACACACACAAACACAATGCTACTTTTTGGTTTCCCTGTTTTGGGATTTTTTTTTTTTAGTTGCTTCTGATTTTATTGTAAGGTTTTCTTGTATATAAGTATCAGGAATTTTTGAAGTTTTGGCCAGCAGTTTATATTGTTATTTTTTTTTATATATAATTATTTGGAATTTTTCGTAATTTAAGCTGAGTGAAATTGTCTTGTATTTCCTTCTCTTCTTGGGCTTTCTCAGCCTGTATAAGAAATAATCCCCTTCCTTTTACACACGGAGTTCAGGGCCTTAGATGCACGCCTGTTACCTGAAGGAGGGATGTTATTTCCCTGGTATCTCCCCTTTATACCCCTCTAAGTATGTCAAGAGGAGGGATAGATGGCTGGCTACGGGTTTATGATCATGCGCTCCTACTAAAATCGTGCGTTCCTTCTTGTTTTCCTGACTTGCCCTCTCCCTTCCCTTTCCTTCTCTTCTCTTAGCTACTTCCCTTCCCTTCCCTTCTCTTATTTCCAGTACCCTTCTCTTCCCTTCCTACTCCTTTCCCTTCCCTCCCCTCCTCATCCCTTCCCTTCCCTCCCCTCCTCATCCCTTCCCTTCCCTCCCCTCCTCATCCCTTCCCTTCCCTCCCCTCCCCTCCTCATCCCTTCCCTTCCCTCCCCTCCTCATCCCTTCCCTTCCCTCCTCATCCCCTCCCTTCCCTTTCCTCTCCTTCCCTCTTCATCCCATCCCTCTCCTCCCTTCCCTCCCCTTCTCATCCTCTCCCTTCCATTTCTTCCCTTCCTTTCATCGCCTTTCTTTTGTTTTGCCCTTTCTTTTCTCTCCCCTTCCCTTCACTTCCCTCCTGCCCTTCCCTTAGCTGCCTTCCCCCTCTCTCTTTCCTTTTCTACGTTGTTCTTTCCTGTCCTGCGTTTCTTTCCTCTCCCTCCCTCTCCCTTACTTACCTGAGATGGTAATAAAGCTGCCCTAACCTAAGTGTACCTGGAGCAGCACGTATTTTGCCTCCTGCCTCCGTTATTAACACACTCAGGAGGGGAATAGGACACAGGAAGAAACAATACTCATTTCACTTTAACTTGGCCGGATTTTCGTCCTTTTGTAGCTTATTTCACGTAGCTCAGTAGCAGAACAGGATGATATTATGGCTCTACATCCTTGACATAGCACTTCTTTGTGACTAGGATCGTATTCGAGTGTTGATCAGTTGTTACTACTAAACAGTGAACATGGAGTGGAGGGAAATTTAGACCAAGTTAGTGTATGAGAGAGGGGAGGTGAGCTGGGGGGAGGGCAGCGAAATGAAGGGGGACAGGGCGACATGGAGGCGATTTGTAAGTGGCCACCCCTTACGGGATTAAGGCGTCTGGCAATAGATAGACAGAGAGTAGACTGAGTATAGTGGGTACCTTTTTTTCAGGATAATATTACTTTCCCTATCCTTCCTTAATTTTCCCTTCCATTTTATCCTGTCCCATCTTGACCTTCCCTTCCTTGCCCATCTCCGTCCCTCCCTTTCCCTCCATTCCCTTCTCTGCCCTGCTTTTCTCTGTCTTTCTCATCCCTTCTTTTTTCTTTTTATTCTTTTTTTTTTTTTTTTACTAAGCTTTTCCTAATCATTCCTGTTCCTAACATTCTCAAACCCAGCTCTTCCCCAGCCTTCATTGACAGGCCTTTCCCTTCCCATCCCTTCCCTGCCCTCACCTCCTGTGCCCTTCCCTCCCCTTCCCTTCCCTGTCACCTAGTCAGGTCTAAGATCTAAAGAAATACTCTTTACATCTTGGACTAGCTGGAACCTGACCCTGCCCTGCCCAGCCCTTCTCTTCCCTTCCCTTGCCCTGCCTTTCCCTTGCCCTGCCCTGCCCCCGCTGCTGGTGTAATCTGGGTCCCTGTCGATGGTGCTGTCCAGTCCTTGCCTTAGGGCGATTGTTTTACCCTGCCCCACCCCGTCTGCCTCCTCCCTCCCTCCCCCCTCAGTCCCTCACCCTGCCTCACTCATCTTCCCTTCCCCCTCAACCTGCCTCTCTCACCTTCCCTTCCCCCCCTCACCCTGCATCACCCTAGCCCTCGCCCTCCCTCGCTTGCCCTGCCCTCTCCCCCACACACTGCCTTATACCCCTTATACCCCCTGTCTGTCACTCCTTGTCCCCTCTCCCTCCCACACCCTACCCCACACCCTCATCCTACCGCACACGCTACCCTTCTTCGCTCCTTCACCCCTCCTCATCCTGCCTCACTCCTTCACCCTTCCTCATCCTGCCTCGCTCCTCCACCCTCCCTCATCCTGCCTCACTCCTTCACCCTTCCTCATCCTGCCTTACTCCTTCACCCATCCTCATCCCGCCTCACTCCTTCACCCTTCTTCATTCCCTCCCCCTCCCCCATACCAATCTCCCTACCATCCTCTCTGCCCTTCGTCCACCCCGCCTCCCTCATCCTCGTACATTCCCTCTGCTTCCCTCTCTCCCTGACCCTTCCATCCGTCCCCTTCTCATTCCCTAACCCCCCCCATCCTTCATTCCCTCTTATCTCCCTCACCTTGCCCTTACCCCTTCCTTCTTTATTGTCCCTCACTTCATCTTGCCCTTTCTTCCCTCCCTCACCCTAACTCCACCTCACGTCTTCACCCTTACTGTACGTCTCACTTCCTTACCCTTCCCTCTCTCACACTTCCTTCCCCTCTATTCCCCTTTCTGTCAAAGTTTCCCCTCACGTATAAACGAAATAGTGAACACTCCTGGAGGGTCGATTTTTTTTTTTTTTTTAAATCATTATCATTGTCATTCAAGATCCTGCCAGTCACTGTTACTATAATCCCATCACTTTAATTTGGCCCGGATTTTTGCCCCTTTGTAGCTAAGTTCACCTAGTTGAGTGACAGAAAAGTGTTGTGCACCCTTCCATAGCACCTCGTGACTAGCATCATATTTAAGTTTTCATCAGTTATTACAGTTCAGCATTCAAGATGGAGAGATAGCAATTTTAGGCCAGAGCAGAGTAAAAAGTGTGTTGTGGGAAATATTGATGATGATGATGATAGCAGACAGTGATAATGCACGTAATATATATTCTTTATCTCTAAGTTTTTTTTTCAAGACCGCGGGAAGTTAATTAGGGAAGTTAGGGCGTGTATGAGAGGGGGAAGGATTTTAAAGAAGGGTAGTCTTGGCTGATGAGAAGAAAGCAAAGGGGTTCAGTGGGTGGAAGGATCTCATTGCACTACACCACACCACACCACACTAAAATAAAACGCAGCAAATACACCGCACAACACCATACCACAGTGCCCCCTACCACACCACACGGCACCCGATCTAAACCCGCCTCACCACACCTCATTCCGCGTCACTACACTCCAGTCTAACTCTGTCCACCCCTCCCCACCCCCTCCCTTCCCTTCCCTTCCCTTTCCTTCCCTTTCACTCTTATTCATTCTGTCACCTTTGCAAATTTCCTCCTGCATGTTCAAACCATAATAATCCACACTTTCACCCACCACAGCCTTCCACTTCACCCCTCCTCATTTCCACCTATTTCACCCCAACTCTTCAACCCAACACACTCAGACCTCACCCCAGCCAGCCTAACATTGTAACCCAAACCACTCCAACTTCTATTTTTTCCTCCCACTCCATCCCAAGCTGTCTCACTCTAGTCTTCCTCACTTAGCCCCACTCCACTCCAACCCACCCAACCCCATCCCAGTCCCTTTTATCCCATTTTAACCTCGTCTGACCTTACTGACCTCCTATCACCTCATCTTACCTCACCCCACTTCATATTCTACAAGCCTCTTCAGTCCAGTCCTACCCACACTACCCCACCCCACCGTACCTCACCTCAGCCCAGCCTAACCCAACCCACCTCAACTCTCCCCAGCCTGGCCAGTTCAAGCAACCCATCCAACCTCACTGCTTGATGTCACCCCAATCCAGTTCAATCCACCATCTCCACCACACCCTACCCATCCCAACCCAACCCAATCAGTGTTATTTCCCAACCCACCTACCCCACCCCATCCCACCCCATCCCATCCCACCTCAGTCCTATCAGTGGTTGTCGGGATGAACCACTGCAGGGGCGGGGAAAAAAGACTCGTAGGTGCCCATTCCCCCATCCTGTCGCCGCCATTGTGACTCGATGGATAAAAGAAGGGGGACGCGAAACAGCTGCCTGAATAATGTATGGGCGCTTTTTGTACCCGTGTATTTGTAATGGCGGACTGGACTCTGTGTAGGGACTGGGCGGTGAATTGGGCAGTGATATTTTTCTTGCTGTATACGGTATCTTTATTTTTTATTGATTATTTCTTTTAATTATAGACGCTCATTGTAATGCTGTAATAATTGAAATGATAAA
>JAGKTI010034039.1:0-11542 GCA_018397915.1 Birgus latro | reverse complement strand
TGTTGCTAGACGGGTGCTTCGTAGAGGTGGAGGGATTCAAGCTGACAGTTCAGAGGAGCAGTGACCATGGAAGTAGTGATAGAAAAGAGATAAAGAGACAACAGCGTGGCGAAGAGACGGAGGCTGAAAGGAGCCAGTAAGAGGAGGAGAGTTAATGAGACAAAAAGCTTTTGACTCCACCCTATTGAGAAGAGCTGTATGTGGTGAACCTCCTCACACATGAGAGTTGTACTCAAACAGGGGCGAATAAATCCCGTTTACAAAGTCAACAACAGTGCAGGGATAAAAAAGGTACAGAGTCGACTTAGCACACTTAATCTCGTGGAAGCAGATTTTATCAAAGAGTACAGAGATAGCCCGATTATCTGGGCTATATGGTGTGAAGGGGTGACTGAATAGTCCGAAATCACGATTAATCCGGCGGAAACAAAAAACAAGTACTGTTAGACTGATTTATGTACCGGTAAATGTACACTTAATGTAGCAGAAAGACCTTACCAAATCTTTGCATATGCATCCTGCTTGTTTCGGTATTTTTCTAGTTTCAGTTTGGTAAATTTCTTTATCTTCCTGAAAACTATCCTCTCTGTTACTATCGTCACGTTCCTGAAGCTGTACAGTCGTGTTCGTGAGTCCTGATATGCATGTAATTGTCTTGTCTGCTGTTGTGTCCACCGTTGGTAGGATGTTGAACTATTTCACTTGCTAACCGACCAAATTATGTTCAGTGTATCAGGCAGTAAGCACAAAAGTTCCTTATTCCAAAAGCAGTGAGCACTGCAATAGACAACAAAAACACCTGCGTATCAGGACTCATGAACGCGACTGTACCTACGATTGTTTCCAGCACAATGGAAGAAACTCAACATATTCAAGTGTGGATTTCGTTTCCCAACTTCCAGACTGGAGATTAAGTTAGGTTAAATTATTAGGTGCAGTTAAGCTAAGTTAGGCCAGGTTTGGTTAAACAATGAGATCAGAACAGTACCTTCCGCCATTACGTTAACTAACAACAAGAGTTGCACACCAGCAGAACAGCTAAAAACAGCGGGGAAACAGATTTAACAAGAAATGTTTATTTGCCAACCCAGAAACAATCAGAAAAACATAACAGAATATCAGGATGAACTGATTTGGTAAGGTGCTTTTACTGCTTACAGTAAAGCGTATGTTTAGCCCCCTCAATGGCAGTGAGTTCAGAAATTTGCGTGCTCCCATGGCAGGCCTTGGAACCATTTTTTCTAAGTTCTAAAATCAGTTTCTTTTTCTTACAGATGTGGTAAGACTCGTCTGGTGCACTTTTAATTTTTTTTTGTCCCTAAACCAATCTTCTGATTTGCTATGAATCGTGAAAGAATAAAATTAGGGCGTGTGTTACATTAGCATTAAAACATATTGACGAAAACATCTGGAATGAAGTGGCCGCCTGGCTATTGGGATGGCACAGCAGGTTTGTATAACCATACCAGTGACCTTCGTTCCCTTCCCATAATTGTTCGCAGATTTTATAGCCCCCTAACTCAACATCACTGACACCAGAGCAGTAATGCATTGTTGTTCAAGAATGGCAGCTATGAAGGGGTTAATAGAAATACATAATTATTTGTATCAATACTGTCTCAAACATACAGTGCTTCCTCCAATTTTGCGAGAATATGGTCGACAAAAAACCTCGCAAAATCGAAATTCGCAAAGTTTAAACAATTAAATATATGCAATAAAGGTAAATTGGTCGACATCACCCCAAGGTAAGCACTTTTTCCCACTCTTTCTCTCGACTCTACTTCTTAATTTTATGATGATAAATGAAACAAACATGGACTGATGTATTGTACAGTAATATTATTATGAAAACATCATAGGTAAGAAACATAAAAAAGAAAAAAATGCATATTTACACTGATGTGAAGACTGGCATGGTGTACGGGACTGGTGGCGGGGCAAGGCTTGGGTGCGACTACTGTGGTGTAAACAAACGCGGGGGGCGGCAGAACACTGAACTAGGAGGCACAGTACGCCCAGCAAACTACGACGTCACCACTCCGTGTGGCAAAGTAGTGCGGGAAAACAACTTTCCCACCACTCGACCTCACAAAGTGTGTGATCGCTCGCAAAGTTCATAAATGTTAAAAAATAAATGACTTGGAACTACCTTGCAAAATTGGTGATTCGCAAAGTTGAAGGATGTACTGTACACATAACGAACGAAGAATGAGCAGTAAATGTATACTCAGCTGCAAAGAGCAGAAATAACTGTATGCTCTGTTAGTCCGAAATGTGTTGGGAACCGCGACATTGAACAAAAAATGTGGGATGCTAACTTACGAGAAGACGTGAGACAAAAGTATTTTTTTTTTTTCTGACAAGTAAACATTTTTGCTCCATTTCGTCCCCTAAAATTGTGAAACCTATAAATTATCTTGTAAGCATACAGCCTAATGACCTTGCCAAGTCAATTTATATTCCTCTAGTTTGTTTTCTATATTTTTCTGCATATTTTGAGGTTGGTAAATTACCTTTCTCTCGCAGCAAGATTTCCTCTCTTATTATCATAATGTTCCTTAAGCCTTACTTACTATTGTTTTCGGTATAATGGAAGAAACTTACTCAAAATTAAGGGGCATGTTACATTAGCATTTAAACATATCGGCGAAGACATCTGAGAGGAAGTGACCGCCTAGCTGTTTGCGACAGTAGAGTAGGGTCGTATAAACATATCAGTGACCTTCGATCCCATTCCATAATTGCTCGCAGTTTTTTTTATAGCTTTTAACTCACCGTCACTGACAACGGTACAGTAAAACATCGTTCAAGGCCGACAACAACTATGAAGAGGTTAATGGAATACATTATTGTTTGCATCAATACTCTCTCTTTCACACACACACGAACGAACAAAAGAATGAACATAATGTACACTTAACTGAAAGAGACAGAAATAACTATATGCTCTGCCAGTCTGAAACGGGAAGCGCAATATCTAACGAAGATTGTGAAACTGAATGCTAACTTAAGAGAACATGTGAGATGGTAGAGCAATTTTTTTCTGATTAGCAAACATTTCTGTTCCATTTCGTCCCCTAAAATTGTGAAACTCATAAATTTTCGTCTAAGCATACAGCCTAAAGACTTACCAGTTCAATTCATATTCCTCTAGTTTGTTTTCTGTATTATTCTACTTTGAATTTGGTAATAATTACCTTCTCTTGCTGAAAGATTTCCTCCTTTATCATCATCACGTTCTTCAGGCCGTACCTACGACTGTTTCCGGCATAGTGGATGAAACTTATTCAACATAATAAGAAATGGATTTCAATTAGAAGTGGATTTCGTTTCCCAATTCCCCAACTGGAGCCCAGGTTAGGATAGGTTAAATTATTAGGTAGTTAAGCAAGGTTAGGCAAGGTTATATTTTATGTTATCAGTCGCCTAACAAAACTCCACCTTGCCATCCATGTGATCGAGTTGTGAGCAGGAGGTGTGGGTGGGGGGACAGACTCACGCTCGTTTACCTGTGCCTCGCTCGCTAGCAACCGGAGCTATCGTACAAATAATTCTATGTATTACTGTACCACTGAACCATTCAGTCACGGCCCGGATATACTGAAGGCTGGATAATCCAAGCCTGGATAACCGAGCTTTCATTGTAATATGATTTTTCCAAGATAAATCCCAAGTGAATGAAATCCCAAGCATGTTCAAGGATGATGCTGAATTGAGCTGGATATTATTAAACAATAGTGGGTACTCCTGTGGAAGATTTTGTCGGGTTGATAGGGAGTCTTTGATGCATTAAAAACAACAAGACTATTTTTACCCCAGTCAGAGGTACGAGCCAAGTCAGACATTAGGAATGCCATAGCCTCATCCCTTGTATGTTGAAGTAACTGCTGGAATGGGTGTTGCGGGAACCGAATGGAAAGGTGAAGGGTGGAATCATCAGGGTACGAGTGGATAGGGTTAGATGTACAGCTTAGAAGACCATTGATGAATAATAGGAAGAGAGTTGATCATAGGATAGAGCCCTGAGGAACACCATTGTTGATAGATCTAGGAGAAGAACGATGGCCCTCTACAACAGCAGCTATATATCGACCAGAAAGGAAGCTGTAGATGATGGCACAGATAGAAGGATAGAAACCATTAGAGAGCAATTTGGAAGTTAAAGATTTATGCCAAACTCGATCAAAAGCCTTTGAGATGTCAACTGCAATGGCAAAGGTTTCGCCAAAGTCCTGAAAGGAGGATCACCAAGGGTCTGAAAGGTTGGTGAGAAGATGGCCAGTTGAGCGTCCCAGGTGGAACCCATACTGTCAATCAGAAAGAAGCTTGTGATAGGATAGATGCTTTAAAATTTTTCTGTTAAGCATAGACTTGAAAACTTTTGAGACACAGGATGTTAAAGCAATTGGATGTTAGAGGGTTGGGAATGGTCACCCTTCTTTGGGACTGGCTGAATGAGAGTAAACTTCCAGCAAAAAAGGAAAGGTACAAGTTGAAAGACAAAGGCGAAAGTGTTTACCTAGGCAGGGTGAAAGCACAGAAGCACAGTTCTTGAGGACAACAGGAGGGACTCCATCAGGCCCATATGCCTTGTTAATATTGAGGCCAGTGATGGCAGAAAATACATCAGCTGAAGAAATTTTAATGTCAGCCATGAGGAAGTCAGTTTGGGGAAGTGATGGAGGAACACCGGAATCGTCTAAGGTGGAATTGGAGGAGAAAGTCTGAGCGAAGAGATCTGCTTTATCAGTTGAAGAAATTGCTACAGAATCATCAGAGTAGAATAGAGGAGGGAAGGATGATGAGGTAAAGTTGTTAGAAAGGTTTTTGGCAAGGTGCCAGTAGGAGCGAGAAGAATTTGAGTTGGAGAGTTGAGAGCATTTAGTACGGATGAAATTATTTTTAGCAGTGCGAAGAACAGACTTAGCACGATTCCAGGCAGAAACATAAAAAAAGTGTGATTTAGGGGTGGGTTGGCTCTGGTACCTTTTACAGGCCCTCTCCTTGTTGCAGACAGCATTAGAACAAGCTTGATTAAACCAAGGCTTTCTTGCATTAGTCAGAGGATATGAGAAAGGAATGTATGCTTCCATGCCCGAGAGAATAATCTTTGCCGTTTGACAATACTTAAGTGCATATGTAAAAATTTACTTATGATATATATAACATAAACGTACTTTTATACTGTATCACAAAACAATTTTGATGTTAAACATTTGCAGATCAATTGATTTTCATAGTAATAGTACATCTAGATGAACGTATATTACCAACACTTGCACCACTCTTTATTAACCCCTTAACCGCGGGTCGGCACTGTCGTGACGCTCGGGCACAATGGATCATATCACAGGGCGTAACTTTTGTGATTCTGTGTTTTTTTTAATTCACTTGGGCTTTCAAGTGGTGACTTGTATCATCTGTCAGTACTGCCAATGTCCAACAATAGTCAGAGCTGCTAATGTCATCAGTACTCCCATCCATTGTTGACAAATTATCCATTTTCCCCCATTGTTGACTCCCCTCTCTACCTCCCCTGCATTACCCTCTCCTCTTGTCTGCTCAGCCGCGCAGTGGTACGCAAATCTTTCCCGGATTTTTCCACTGATTTCCTTCATTGATATGAGCCCTATGCCCTATTCTTATACAAAAAATAAAAAAAAAATGAGGTAATTGATAGTGCCATACACCTGGAATTGGCTAATTATCGCTTGGCAATATCCCACGTGCACTCGTTCGCTAATTTTTCCTGCTTATTTCCCCTTGAAATATGCCATATGACCTATTCTTGTAATATAAATATATATAAGAAAGGAAGGGAGAAGCCTGAGTGATAATGTATTTACATTCACCTGGAACTACCTAATTTATTATGTATTGTCTAGATTTCCTACGAGTTATTTCATAGCATATAAATTAGCAGCTGACATTGTCAACCCTTGGCTGCCCAGATACACTGCATCATTCAGTTCAGTGTTGTCCTTCAAGGTGGAATCACGTTGCACTCGCGCCCCTCCATATCCGCCGCTTCTGCGCCCATTGTTAAGGACCCTGTGACCTCTACCCCTACCAAACATTATATGGGAAGTGGTAAAGGACTAAGTGACTCTGCTGTGGATGTGAACTAGCTGAATTATCGATGATAATGATGGATAGTGACTGATACTTGGAGTAATGACAGTGAAAGTGAAAGCTTCGCTCTCTACGTAGTTTACTGAACGAGAAAGTGAATGTCTGGAGTGAAAACAAACTACTATTACTGAAGGAAACTTATCGATAAATACTGTAGATATATATAAGTGTAATAAACTACCAGGAATATAAAGTGTGAGTGTGTTTGTGAATAATAAATGACAGAATACCAGCAGCGAACAAGCTCGGGTGGGA
Organism: Birgus latro; assembly: GCA_018397915.1. Lineage (NCBI taxonomy): Eukaryota > Metazoa > Arthropoda > Malacostraca > Decapoda > Coenobitidae > Birgus > Birgus latro. Next base: position 5,152 of record JAGKTI010034039.1, on the reverse strand, counting down.
GGCCCGTACGCACTCATAATTTACATTACTTTCACAGTGTTTTTTTTCTTGGAGTATGGATTCCAAACTACCTGAAAATCATTGAATAATGTTTCTAGTGATAATATCAGGCTGTGGTAATCATATTGCGGGATTTCGGGAAGTGTAAAGTGGAGACTTCGTTACCCAAATTCAGAAGTCTCCACAAGTCCTACGGTAGTCAACGAAGGCTCAACAAACATCCCAGGAGAAAGTTGAAGGTATGTGCCATATGTATATTTAATCATAATATTCTAGGACTAATAACTGATTTTTGGCAAATATTTTTAAAAAGTCAGTTGGAGCGCAAATAACCCCGCGGAACGTGCAAGGACCGCATCCGACGTGCCCGCGGTTAAGGGGTTAAGCCTTACAATACCCATAAAATATACCATAGAAATAGTGCATAATGAACCATAACATGAAAAACGGCGGCTTTTCCCGAAACATCAAAGATATTAGAAATGAAACTGTCTGAACAATGTGTTAATACAGTATTCTATTCACGTGCAGATATGACCGTAGGAACATCTACGAGGAGGATAGAAGTGGACACTTCACCGTCAAGGTCTGGGGAAGGGTGTGCATCCACGACATGGGTGACGTTACCAGGATAGAGGAGAGGTTCACTGCTGAAAATTCATTGAAATTTTTCAGGATTTTTTCCTCCCTTCAGTTCAGGAGCGGAACTATCCGTTTCCTCTCTGGGCCTGTTATTTTTGTTCAGGATTGCTGCCTCATCCACACGGCGAGAAGAGGGTCGGAATGGTTTAGAGGTCGACGGGACCTGCAGCTACTCGACTGGCCCAGTGAGGGAGCAGACATGAACCCCATCGAAAATGTAGGGGGAAATATGGTTAACTGTTGGGAGCCTGGGAGTGAACGAACACCAGATGAACTACTAGCCCACATCCATGCTCACATCACAAATCAGCAGCAGCTCATATGGAACCCAGGTTGTCTCTATGCCAAACAGACTGCGGGAGGTGATCGAGAAGGATGGTGGGTGGACTTCTTACTAATAAATGGGTTCCATACAAATTTTGTGTGTGTTTTGATTATCCTCTGATTATAATGGATACAGTATTACTCCATACAGTATAACATACTAACAATGACTTTAATAGCTTAATATAGCTTATCTGAGAATATAACTGATACAGGACTATATTATATATTTTGCTCACTGATGTTATTTGTATTTGGGGGCACTTATACAGGAATTAGGCACGTTCATGTGCACTTCGTAACACAACTTTCCAGTTACAATGGCACATTTTTTTTCATTAAAATATTATGCTTCCTTGACTGGCACAATGACAACTCTAGACATCTCGCCAACTTGCTAGACATTTTGCCATCTGCTGACATGCCTAAGGTGCTGTTTCCCAATTGTGATAAAGATTTAATAAAACTGCTGAGGAATAAGTTGGTCAGTGTGTGACCAATAACAAATAGGCGTACTGGTAAACTACTAACAACTGCTCTTGCTGTCTGTTCGATGTAGCTTTAAGTGAACATCCACTGGGTGAGCCACCGAGACATCACTTATTATACAATAAATAGCCTATATATATTACTGAACTCAAAGCTGTAGTATAACTTAATACTGTATACAGATCAAAGGAAATCCAATTAGCTAAGCTTAAGAAATGCTGCACCTACAACATTATTTGTTAAATGGATGTTATAATACGGTAATATTTCTTCCTGAAATATTGTTATTCATATATTATGCCACTCATAATCATTTTTCTAATATTTCACTGTTTGTCTTTATATGATGTTTCAGGTTCCACCTCGAAAACTTAATCATATATAATATAATTATGTAATATGCTACAAACTTATAAGTAGAACCTAATTACTACTGAGGTGTGTGTCAAGTGTGAAGGTCACTGATTAGTATATCAGTCGTGGACATCCTTAGCCATGTTTGCACACAGCCACATTACTGTTATGACGCACCCACATCACATACTTACTACAGTCCCCCCACCCCCATCACACGTATTGTCCCCCCCCCATCACACGTATTGTTCCCCCCATCACACGTATTGTCCCCCCCCACACACACACACTGTGTACACTCACCTCCCTGCTATCGCACCTAATTGGTTACAGTAGACACGTCTGATAGCTGAATTCGTGATAGCTGAACTGAATAATCAATGGGAAAATTTCTAATTGGTTTTTCGGTGGCCCATTTCCCTAACTTTTAACCATTTTATGCCTACGATTTCCAACCAATCTCATCACCATCATGAAATAAAGCATTATTATTTTAATAATAACGTTATAATCAATAAATAAACAAAAGACCATCAAAATTACTTTTATAAGGATTAAGGAAGGCTTGGGTGGTTTGAAGGGTTCCGAGGCTTGGGGGTGGCTTAGTTGCCGCCAGAGCCCTCACAGGCCTGACTGTCTCTCCTCAAAATATTTTTTCTCCTCTGGCCTAGGTTGTCCAAGAAAACTTTATAATCAGAGCCCTCATAGTCTGCATCTAGGTTGGAAGGGCCTGGCTGTCACCTTATGCCTCATCATGAGCCTATTCACCCACCCCTTTGAAGCGAGAAATACTGGTGGGTTTTCAATTCGACTTTTCTCAGCAACTCTTCGATAGATTTCTTTGGCTGTCTCTATGATTTCTTTAGTATCCACAGCTAAGTTTCGCTTAGCCTGTCTCTCTAGATATCTGCTTAATAATTGTTCTGTCTTTAGGAACACTATGTGTGAACTTTTTCTTGTGTCTGAGGTGGCACCTGAAGGAACAAGTTTCATGTGCTTCTCAGCATGTTCTTTCTTTTAATAAATTGTAGGTAAAGGTACTATATACAATGTCATTGCTCATTAGCACAAACTGATAATGTGTGTGTGTTTACTGATAGGCAGCTGACGAGTTGAGAGGGAGAGAGGGAGTCGAGGTGGTGGAGCAGGCTACATGTTGTCCATTAGCGAGAGACAGGGTATCCTATATTTGGTGTAATTTAGTGTGTAATCAGTTGTCTATATAATGAATAATAAAAGACAAACAGGTTTATTATCATTTAAGATACAAGATATAATTGACATGTTACTAAATATACTGTAATGGCAAATAATGTATAACAGTTGGAGTAAACGACATGACCCCACTTCATCCCTCTTCTCTTCACCTGCCAAGCTCCCTCTCACTCCCATACTTTCCCCTTCTCCCTACATCGTGCCATTTGTGGGTGAACTTGGTCACTGTTTCTGAACCACAACTCAACCTGTATCATGGTTCATGCTACAGGATAAGAGAAGAACTATTTTATATAAATCAGACTTTATAAATTGCATAGTGCACAGCTCATTATCCCAAACAGTCACACAATATTTATTAGCCAATATCACAGCATAATATAATGACCACTCAGTAATATAATATGGCACAGAGGATAAAGCTTAGCGATTGGAAAAATTCTCGGGCATGTACTCACGAACACACACACACACACACACACACGCGTTGTTGCTACGTTAGCCATATCCCAGGACTAGGTAGTCCAGGTGGAACTCTTGCCGAGTGTACAAGGTGATCTTGTACTGGTAGTTAGAAAGCTGTAGTAGGAGTGGTAGCTTGGAATAGGTTTAATCTCCAACAGGTAGCTAAAGGTTTTTGTGATTTAAAACATTGTGGTAATGTAGCATCAGTTCTCTATGCTGTAGAGGGGATAATAGAGATTTATTCTCTCTCTCTCTCTCTCTCTCTCTCTCTCTCTCTCTCTCTCTCTCTCGTGTCAGTAGGTTGACTGATTATATTGTAGCCAGAGCTTGCCTTTTCTTACCTTTGTTGCCCACAGGTGGAAACTGATGGAGCCAGACTGAATACCTGAATACCCAGACATTCCCCTGATGAAGTATTTGTTAAGATGCTGCCAATTCTCATCTCTCCCTTCGCCATCCACTAACCTGCAGTGAGTACCAGGTAACCATATGGTGCAGTAATAGGTTAATATTTTTTAATGTTTTTTTTTATCGTACACAATATTTTATTTATGTATGTTTGTACTGTAACCTATTCAGTCTCATCCAAGAAGGGACAAGCCTTAACCCATCAAGTCCTGACCGATTTCCAACCTACGATACCACAAAATCCCGAGCATTTTAGGAATTTTTTTTTATTGGCTCAAACCTTCGCTTTTGGTGAGAAACATCGAAAATTCATAGAGAAATCGCGATCCTGTGCTTAAAACTGTTGATACAGGTGTCATGCAACCTTATGTTTTCCTTCTTTTTCAGGGTACCTGGCTAAAGAAAACAAACTATGGAAGGGTTAACTAATTCAAGCCACTTTGATTTACATATTTATTTATGTATTTGGTACAAATTTATGTGTAGTAACAGACTATATTGGTTTTAACACATTTATATAGGCAATAGAAGCATTGTTCAGTCACCAAACACATTCACATATGGCACCTTCCTTTATGACATTACCACCTCATCACTTCTGTTTGTTTCTTACTCTACCTTCTTTTTTTCTTTGTCCTCCACCTCAGGAATCACTTTCACCGTGAATTTCATCATTGGAGAGACCGTGGGGCAACTTACCTTTACTGGCCAGCTTACTGCTGACAGGTGAATTGCCCAGTGTGGGGGGGAGGGGGGGAGGGGGGGCCAGGCATTATCCCCACTTGACGGCAGGTAGAGGAAGGTCTCTCACATATGCCTACCAAAAATCACCCATGAAACTTGAAAATTGTGCAAATTATGACCCTTGCAATTGCGCGACGTACCCATACGTCGATGGGACTCGGCGGGTTAAGCTTTCGAAAGCTGGCAGCTGGTTGGTTATCTTAGTAAGTACTGTTATTGTTAATGACCCATTTTGAAGTATTTTCATTAGGGTTACAATAATCATTTGATTATAAGATTGCCCAAATTAAATATATAGTGTTTTGCATAGATTGGTTTAACCCCTACACTGTGGGGTTGTCGGAGGTGCGCCGGTCCATTCCCGTGGGGATATTCGCGCTCCAACTGACTTTTTAAAAATATTTTCCAAAAATCAGTTATTAGTCCTAGAATATTATAATTACATATGCTTATGGCACATACCTTCAGCTTTCTCCTGGGATGTTTTTGTAGCACTTGTCGACTACCGTAG
>JAGKTI010034038.1:0-11542 GCA_018397915.1 Birgus latro | reverse complement strand
GGCGATTTCTTTATGAATTTTCGGTGTTTCTCACCAGAAAAAAAAAAATCCGAAAATGCTTGGGACTGGGGGGTATTGGAGGTTGGAAATCGGTCGGGACGTGACGGGTTAATGCACCAAAGACTCAGTTTTTACACCTATCAACCCATCAAAATCTTCCACGCAAGTACTCACTAATGTTTAATAATATCCAGCTCAATCCTGCCTCATCCTTGAACATGCTTGGGGTTTCATTCACTCGGGACTTATCTAGGAAAGATCATATTGCATCTCTTGTAAAATCTGCTTCCAAGAGATTAAGTATGTTAAGCCAACTCCGTGCCTTCTTTACCCCTGCACAATTGTTGACTTTATACACTGGTTTTATTCGCCCCTGTTTAGAGTACAACTCTCATGTGTGGGGAGGCTTCCCACATACAGCTCTTCTCAGTAGGGTGGAGTCAAAGGCTTTTTGTTTCATCAACTTTCCTCTTCTTACTGGCTCCCTTCAACCTCCGTCTCCTCGCCGCGCTGTTGCCTCTTTGTCTCTTTTCCATCGCTACTTCAATGGTCACTGCTTCTCTGAACTGTCTGCTTGCATCTCTCCACCTCTCTGACAGGCGAGTAGCACCCGTCTAGCAACAAACTCTCATCCCTTTTATGTCCAACTCTCTAATGGAAGAGTTAACCGTTACTCCCAGTCCTTCATTTATGCAACAAGTCATCTCTGGAACTGTCAGAGTGTCTGTACTTCCTACTTCCTATGATCTCCAATCTTTAAAACGCAGTGTGTTCAGGCATCTCGAAATGAACTGATCTTCACTTTGGCTCTCTTTTGTATTGCGTTTTTTTTTTTTCTTGGAAGGAAGTGTTTTGCGAGCTCAGCCTTTGGTTCCTTCTTCCTCGCATTAAAAAAAAAAAATCTACAATAACAGCTGAAGTGCTACCACAAAGACAGCTTGAGATGAGGACACAGAAGGATGGAGACAGTATCGATAGACGTAGCCGTAGACGCAGATAGACAGAGAGATAGCGAGGTTGCTTGTAACTGTAGATCGTCCAAGCACCGTCAGTATATAGTCGTGAGGCGTCATATGGCTCGAACTTGTCACCAGTATCAAAGGACGCAGTTTATCGTTGTTATCGTGCTGTAAGTGTCGTCTTTTACTACTTACTGTTCACCAATGTCGATAGACTTAGCTGAGAAATTTTATTAGATAGGGAAGGTTATCTAGCTGCATCGTCGAGGGGAGTGACACCAGGAGAGATAGTAATGGCGAGGCGCTGTAGGAGATGTCAGTGTCGGCCTACTCTGCTCCGTTATCCTCTTCGTATTTTTAGTGGGGTGATGAAATGGGGAGATTAGGGTCGATGGAGTTTATTGTGAGACAGTTACTTGAATAAAAGTTACGAGCTTGGCGTGGCACGTGTATGGTTAGTAGCAGTATGTGCTTGCTAATGCCTTCCCACTCTCTCTCTCTAGCTCTAACTCTCCTTATCCTTCCTTCTTCCCTGGCTGTCTCTGGTTCTCTGACCCTCCTTCATGTGGGCATACGTGTGTGTGTGTGTGTGTGTGTGTGTGTGTGTGTGTGTGTGTGTAGGATCACATTTCCGACACGTGAACAGCTCAGGTCATCCTATGTTTGAAATATTTGAGTGTCTGGCTACGGGGATGTGTGTCTAACCCTTCCTGAAGAACTGAGACACAACTCCCTATAGCTGTATAGTCACACAGTTACATATTAACAACTGTTACATAATACTGTGTCATAATGTTTAATGCCGACATATTCCTCGGTCACGCCAAACTGCCGTACCCACGACATGTCTATATTACAAATTCACAAATATATAGTAACATGATACATTGCTATGAATATACTGAGCAAACATAGATGGTATTCATCATGATATTGTAGTCACATAACATTGAAGAAACATAATATATACAGTAGTACTCATATACTGTAACAGCAAAATTGTGTCAGTGTAAGACATGCATATAATTATGCAATGATCAATCTGCATTAGTCAGTTGCATCAACGATCAGTTATATTGCAGTTGCTTCGTTTAATGCAACTTTGTCGTTATAACAAAATTGCAGTTACATCGTGGTAATGCAACTTATGCACTGGTGTGGTTATATAAAAACTGTAGTTATATTGTAGTTACATCTTGGTAATGCAGCCTATACGCGGATGTGGTCAAAAAAATTGTAGTTACATCGTGTTAATGCAACTTATGCACTGGGGTGGTTATAACAAAATTGTAGTTTTATTGTAGTTATATCGTGTTAACGCAACTTATGAGCGGGTCTGGTAACTGTAGTTACATCGTGTTAATGCAACTTATAACTTATACACGGGTGTGATTATAACAAAATTGTAGTTACATCGTGTTAATGCAACGTATACACGGGTGTGGTAAAAAAAAAAAAAACTAGTTATAATGTAGTTGCATCGTATTAATGCAACTTTTACACAGTTGCAACATAATAGTAGTTACATTATTGTAGCAATTGTAACAATTGCAGTAATACTGGTGTTTCTAGCTATATAATGGTAACATAATAGTAGTTACATAACCGTAGCAATTTTAACATTATTGCAGGAATCGTAATTGTAGTCTTTGTAGTTATGTTATTACACAGTATGTATATTGGCTTAGTTATGTTGCACAGTTTATTTATATAAATTAAAATGATATTTTATGTAACCTCATATTTTATTGTATATAAAATTAAATATACAGTATTTACAGTACGTACAATATTCACTTAATTTCGTTTGTTCCACACATCACTTGACACTATAGTCCTCCAAAGGTTGTGAAGTCAACTTGAAATGTTTGCTCATTTTTAAATTCATCTTAGGGATTGGGTGTAGCTATCATGTTTGTGGTTGAGTATAGCACACTCTTGCCAGCTCCATTTGTGGTAGGCATTTTCACTTGATTTTCTTTATAACTGTAATATGAAGGATATGTGTGTACTTATATTTTAATTCTGTTTTTTTTTTATTTTCTTATATTTGTATTATATGTTGATGTAAGGATATGTATTGTTTATCATTGTGTATAGTCGTAAGGGTGTATATAAAAGAAGTAATATTATTAAACTAATAGAGTAAATGTTCAGCTCACTGATATTAACTGTGCTGGGAGTACTGGCTTAGGAGCTGATGATAATGTCGGCTGGTGGAGGAGGGATGGTTGGATGATTAGCAGATGTTGCGTTGCACTGGCTCCTGTCGTCAACAGATGTCGTCATTAGCTAGGTCGGAAGGTCTGTAGGCAGGCAGGTAGGCAGGCAGGCAGGTGTAGGATGGCAGGATGGTGTTGTCAGGCACTTGGACTGATTGACGTGTTATGATGCTCATAGCAAGTGATGACACTGCTGAGTCGTTGCCTTACTCTGGTAGTTGTGATGAAGATGGTGGTGTTGGGGAAGAGTGGTGGAGGTCGTGGTGGAGGGTGGTGGAGGTTGAAGGAGGGAGGAATGGAGGTCAGATGTGTTGATGCTACATCACCATGTTGGATCAACATTATTAGCACAGTACAGATGCACTTCCGCCTTCCTTTCTTTGCTTGTTGTTGCTTGTCGTTTCTTACCTGGTTTGTAGTTTTGTTCTCACTGTATTCGGTTGTAGTTTGATTGATAATTGTTGCTTGTACAGCAGTCGTAGATTGTTTTGACTGTGAAGTTGATTCATAATTTGTTCATTGATTGTTGATTGAAACGTTAATCGGCTTTGTTTACCACTTCCAAATAAAATCTTGAGGTGTAGATTGATTGTAGTCGGTTCTTTTTCGCCGTTAGTCATCATTATCGATAGACGTAGCCGAGGGATTTAATTAGATGGAGAATGTTATCTGGTTGTATCGTCGATGGGAGTGGTACCAGGAAAGAGTGTAATAGTGAGGCATTATAGATGTCGGTGTGGGCCTTCTCTGCACCGTTATCCTCTTCGTATTTTACGTGGGTTGAAGAAATAGGCAGATTGGAGTTGGTGGAGTTTGTTTGTGAGACAGTTACTTGAATAAAAGCTTAGAGTTTGGCGTGACCCGTGTATGGTTAGTAGCAGTTTATGATTGCTAATGACTTCCCACTCTCTCTCTCTAGCTCTTACTCTCCTTGTCCTTCCATCTTCCCTGGCTGTGTCCGGTTTTCTGACCCTCCTACATGTGATTTCGGACTTAAATCCTCCTCTTACTTCCGGATTAAGTGTGTGGGCGTCCGTGGGCGTACGTATGTGTGTGTGTGTGTGTGTGTGTGTGTGTGTAGGATCACACTTCAGACACGTGAACACCTCAGGTCAACCTGTGTTTGAAATATTTGAAAGTCTTGCTACGAGGATGTGCATCTAACCCTTCCTGAAGAACTGAGACATGACTACCTACAGCTATGTAGTTACATAGTTACATATTAGCAATTGTTACATAATATTGTGTCATAACATATTAATGCCTACAACGGTAAGTGAGATGGTCAGAAATTAAAGATTTGCAATAAGAGATGTCAAATGAAGGGAAAAATCTTTCAATCCCTAAAACAGAATGCATAAAAATATTTAAGGAATATAATAAGATAGCCTGAGGGGAGTAACTGACGGAATATGTACTGACTATCAGAAGGAAAACTTTCTTAACTTTAACAGTTTAATGAATAATTAACTCAGTTGAAAACACGATTTTCAGCAGGGCAAGATTATGTACAATTTCGTGTTTCTACATGTTAATGCCTAAATATATACATGTAATAAGTACACAAGGTACACCTCTATTTTCACTATGAAAATTGTTGAAGTGTCACTTTTATATAATGTTTCCCTATAAAGACAGTAATAAAAGAAGGTAAAATGAGTATAAACAATTGTAATACAAAATGAAAAGGAGAATAAGTCTAGCAACAAGGAACTGGAGTTTGCTACTATAAAAGTGTGGCGCACAAAAATGGCATCAGGTTTAATGGCCCATATACCAGGCGAACACAAGGCCACTAATACGCTCAGATTATCGCTAAGCCGAAATTAATGACATTCGGGTGTAATTTGCGCCAAAGCTGAAACGTCGACATTTAAACAAAGTGCCATATTCCACCGCCATTTTTAACGAAAGGCGGTAACTCTGAAGCTGACTAAATTCTTACTCCTATTAGATTTGAAATGCATTAACTGTCATGTAATTAACTGCATTTTTAAGTGACAAAGAAATGAATATATACGAATCTGTATGCCTTGGATATACTAATTATGACAAAGCATCGGCGTCAGATGAAACAGCTGTGATGAGAGCAACTCGAGCATGTAGAAGAAGCAATTTAAGTGGCAGAAGAATTTATACAGTTACAAACGTTACCAAACAACTCCATAAGGACACCAAATACCAATAAAGACAAGGGTTAGAAAAGGAAACACATCAACACCCAAATTATTTACTGCATATTTCATAAAATTTTTCAGAAATTTTGACTGAGATGGTAAGGTAATTAATATAGCGTGAATGAAAATTTTCATTTAAACAAGGAATATAAAAAGAGAGGGTTATTGCAGTAGGCCATTTTTTTTTTTATGCAAGGAAGAAGGAACCAAAGGCCAGGAGCCTGCAAACTGTTCTTTCCAAGAAAAAGAAAAAAAAAAGAGCCAAATTTAAGATCCGATCATTTCTAGATGCCTGGACACACTGCGTTTGAAAGACTGGAGATCATAGGAAGTGGGAAATACACACAGAGGTAGACAGTTCTACAGTTGACATATTGCATAAATGAAGGACTGGGAGTAATGGTTAACTCTTCCATCAGAGAGTTGGACAGAAAAGGGATGAGAGTTTGTTGCTAGACGGGTGCTACTCGCATGTCGTAGAGGTGGAGGGATGCAAGCAGACAGTTCGGAGGAACAGTGACCACTGAAGTAGTGATAGAAAAGAGATAAAGATGCAACAGTCGGCGAAGAGAGAGGGGTTGAAGGGAGCCAGTGAGGAGTAGAGGTAATGAGACGAAAAGCCTTTAACTCCACCCTATTGACAAGTGCTGTATGTGGGGAGCCGCCCCACACATGAGAGTCGTACTCTAAACAGAGGCGAATAAAACCCGTGTATAAAGTCAACAACTATGTAGTGAAGTAGGCATGGAGTCGGCTTAGCACACCTAATGTCTTGGAAGCAGACTTAACAAGAGATGTAATATGATCTTTCCAAGTTAAGTCCCGAGTGAATGATACCCCATGCATGTTCAAGAACGACGCAGGATTGAGCTGGGTATTATTAAACATTAGTGGGTATTCCTGTGGAAGATTTTGACGGGTTGATAGTTGTAATAATTGAGTCTTTGATGCATTATAAACAACAAGATTATTTTTACCCCAGTCAGAGATACGAGCCAAGTCAGACATTAAGTGTGCTATAGCCTCATCCCTTGTTTGTTGAAGTAACTGCTGAGATGGACGTTATGCGAACTGAATGGAAAGGTGAAGGGTCGAATCATCAGCGTACGGGTGGATAGGGTTAGATGTACAGCTTACAAGGTCATTGATGAATAAAAGGGGGAGAGTTCGTGATAGGACAGAGTCCTGAGGGACACCACTGCTGATAGATCTAGGAGAAGAACAATGGCCGTCTACAACAGCGGCTATAGAACGACCAGAAAGGAAGCTATAGATGAAGGAACAGATAGAAGGACAGAAACCGAAAGAGGGCAGTTTGGAAATTAAAGATTTATGCCAGACTCGATCGAAAGCCTCTGAGATGTCAAGTGCAAAGGCAAAGCTTTTGCTAAAGTTCCGAAAGGAGGATGACCAGGAGTCTGAAAGGTAGGTGAGAAGATAGTCCCTGACGGAACCCATACAGACGATCAGAAAGTAGGTTGTGATAAAAAAGAAGCTTTATAATTTTTCTGTTAAGAATTGACTCGAAAACTTTTGAGACACAAGATGTTAAAGCACTTGGGTGATAGCCAGAGGGTTGGGAATGGTGACCCTTCTCTGGGACTGGCTGAATGAGAGTAAACTTCCAGCAAGAAAGAAAGGTACAAATCGATAGACAAAGGCGAAAGAGTTTACCAAACCAGGGTGAAAGCACAGAAACACAGTTCTTGAAGACAACAGGAGGGTCTCCATCAGGCTCATATGCCTTGTTGGTGTTGAGGCCAGTGATGGCAGAAAATACATCAGCTGGAGAAATTTTAATGTCAACTATGAGGAAGTCAGAGGAAGGAAGTGATGGAGGAACACCACCGGAATTGTCTAAGGTGGAATAGGAGGAGCAAGTCTGAGCGAGGAGATCAGCTTTATCAGTAGAATAAATTTTTAGCGAGGTGCCAGAAGGAGAGGGAAGAATTTGAGTTGGAGAGTTGAGAGCATTTAGTTCAGATGAATTTATTTTTAGCAGCGGAAAGAACAGACTTAGCACGATTCCGGGCAGAAACATAAAAAATACGTGATTCAGGGGTGGGGTGGCTGTGGTACCTTTTATAGGCCCTCTCCTTGTTGCGGACAGCATTAGAACAAGCGTGATTAAACTATGGCTTTCTTGCATTAGTCAGAGGATATGAGAAGGGAATGTACGCTTCCATGCCCGAGAAAATACCCTCCATAATGCACAAGGCACACTCAGATGGCTCTCGGCCATGGAAGCTATAATCATTCCAGGGGAAATCAAAGAATTACTGCGTGAGGGCCTCCCAATTCGGAGCGCCAAAGTGCCACTATCGACGTTTCTATGGAGGGTTCACAGGCCGTACCTGAGTGATAGGACAGGTTAAGGTAATAAGGTTGTGATCGGAGGAGCCCAATGGAGAGGAAAGATTAACAGCGTAAGCAGAAGGATTAGTTGTAAGGAAGAGGTCAAGTATGTTGGAGCTCTCTCCAAGGCAGTCAGAGACACGGGAAGGGTGCTGTACAAGCTGCTCTAGGTCATAATGGATAGAAAAGATGTAGGCTTGTTCACCAGGTGGATCAGCGAAAGGAGATGAGAGCCAAAGGTGGTGGTGATCATTGAAATCTCCTAGAATGGAGATTTCAGAGAAAGGGGAAATGGGTAGAATGTGTTCTATTGTAGAAGTAAGATAGTCGAAGAATTTTTCATAGAAGGATTAGGGGATAAGTAAACAGTGCAGATATATTTAGTCAGAGAATGACAGGAGAGCCGAAGCCAAAGAGTAGAGAATTGAAAATAATCAGGTTCAGGAACACGAGAGCAAGTTAAGTCGTTGCGTACATATACACAACAGCCAAATTTGGCTTTGAATTGAGGATAGAGAAAGTAGGAGGATACAGAAAAGGGTTTGCTATCAGTTGCCTCAGACAGCTGAGTCTCAGTTAGGAATAGAAGGTGAGGTTTAGAGGAGGAGGGGTTGTGCTCAACAGAGCAAAAATTAGAGGAAAGGCCGCGAATGTTGCAGAAATAAAGAAGAAGTAAGTCACACATGGTTTGAGGCAGCTCGTTGAGTCGTCACCGGGAGAGGAGCGGATGGTGGGAGCATTTATGCCCCCTACCCCCCGGGGACTACGAGGCTTCGTTATTAGTCACAATTTTTCTTTTCTAATTTGGAAAGAAAGTGTTGTGTGTAATGTGCATGGAGTTTGGTGTTGACAGTTAGAGAAACTTGTATTGGAGCACATGCTGCCGTACAGTCTGTGTTACTGAGACAACGAACAAGTTTAAAGGGATGGTCAGGAACTAGTCCCGAGGGCTGACGGGAGTTCCAGCTCTCCCTGCCTTCATCTTTCCATCCACCTTGGGAGTACTTCTACTAACCATACACAGATCACTCCCATGCTAGGCAGCTCCTACAAGAGTGACTAAACTATCAGATGAAAACAAGTATAGCAAAGAAGGCACTACCTCGCCCAATAAACCCTGCAGCCGAAACCGGCAAGAAAGTCAGAAGGAACACCACGCAGTATTGAAAACCTGGCGTGGATATTTTATGAGATTGTGCTAAAGGAGAAACGAGACTATCGCAGTGAAACCAGAAATAGAAAGAGAATTCATCAGTACCGCTTAATAGGAGATTTTTATAAATATCCAACCCATATTGTCATACGCTTATCTAGGCTATGCTTGAAGCGCTCAATGGAAGGGGCAGCAACTGCATCACTAGGTAACTTATTCCATTCGTCAACAGCTCTATTACCAAACCAAATTGTTTCTTTCTCCATACTAATACAGAAATTATCTACAGCAGTTTGAATCAATTAGTCCCAATTCTCTCCTGTATGTTCAGTTTAAGTACCTTGCTAATATATCCATTTTTTTTTTTATTAAATTCATCCACTTAAATGCCTCAAAAAGTCTCTCTTTGCTCTTCACCCTTTTGTAGAGTGCAAATTTATTTTTCTCAGTCTGGCTTCATATAAAAGGTTCTGAGCAATTAGCATCTATCATCTTTGTCATTCTTCTCTGTACAATTGAGAGAGAGTTTCTGTTTTGTGAACTACAATACGTGGATCATTATTGTGGAAAGACAAGTATACGAGAGAGAGAGAGAGAGAGAGAGAGAGAGAGAGAGAGAGAGAGAGAGAGAGAGAGAGAGAGAGAGAAACTTTTCTGTTTTCAGTATCTCAATACAACAATCAGCATCATAAAAATCCTGGTATGCAAAAATGGCGCGTGATTACTTCCCTATTTTTGTATCTCTTCTTATTTTCATTCTTGGATATAGTTTTATATTCACATCATCCTTACACCACAATCTACCAACCTATAATACCCATCTTCACAATGCTTTTAGTCCTCTCCACCCCACCTAACAACAACCTACTCGTCTCGCTTACACTCCTTCATTAACCTCGCTCTTTTTGTATTTCCCATAATGAACTTCAAACAAAACAAATAACACACACACACACACACACACACACACACACACACACCAAGAACATCATGCCATCCGTTTCACTGCGTGTGGACAGATGTAACAAAGGCGTCCTCCAAATAGAAGTACGATAGTATCCCCGTCTACAGCTTTACTGTGTCCCATAAGCTAAATTAAGCCAATCGTAGATCTAGGCTTATTGAGACAGTCGGGTGATAAGAACAAAAGACTAAACGATACCCTCCTGTACAGGCGAAAGAATGAAATAACCTGTTGGTAAGAGAGAAAAACAGATACAGAGACTGTGAATATTTAGAAGTATTCTCTGTACACTCCAAGCAGTCTGTGACATCCAACTCTCTCTCTCTCTCTCTCTCTCTCTCTCTCTCTCTCTCTCTCTCTCTCTCTCTCTCTCTCTCTCTCTCCAGCACATCTTAACAATATTTTGCTGCATTCAGTTTATGAAATATGCTATCCATTCAGAAATATTAGCCACTGGCAAACAAATGCGAATACTAACAACGTGATACCATCCATCACTTAGGTTAAGATTATTTTTTGTCCGAGGGTTCAGTCGTACTCGCATACGAAAGTTGCTTCACATCCCCTGCCTGTTTCTTATTGCTGGAGTCATAGATGCTTCGGTGAGTCGTAGCGGGAAGAGATGCATATTATCACCCACGTATGGATTATAATTTGCAATTGAGTTCACCTCATATGAAGCGCCTATGCATCCAACAACAAACTGGAGGGAAGAGGAGCGAACGGACTTCTGTATCAGACTGTGCAGTACTTAACATGGAAAATGTCTTGAAGAAGAGCACTCACAAAGTGCATACCTCCACCAAGGCACCACTATCACCCCCCTTTTGACTTTGACCTTTATCCTTTTTTCGTCCCAAGTCAAATCACGTGATCATCTTATGATTTTCGATTATTTCATTTTTTTCCTTTATTACAAGTCAGTCCAATAATTTATCATAATTTTCCCAGCAGATATATAGAGAGACAGAGAGTCACACTGAACTAAAAGTCTCACCTCCTTGGTGTAAGTATAAACAAAATGAGAAGCCAGCTGTGATAAGTCAGAGAAAAAGTATTCGTAAATCCAAGAGGTGAAAACTTACAAAATCAGTTTCTACTGTAGGAGTTGAGATAAAGAATAAGGGGGAGCCTTAGGGGTGAATTACAACAGGGCGAAAAAAGACAAAAAAGATGTTTTGAAAGAAGAAAGAACTCTGTTCATCTGGATACTGGGCGCATGAATTCAACAGAGGAAGAGAGTAGAGAAAAATAAATACGTGAATTGAGGAAATAGCGTGATTGTTGCACCCTTCAGCAGTTTAGCTTCCCTATTCCTGAGGGGAAGACGGGTGACTGCAGGAGATAGGGAAAATTGACTAGCAGTCTACCGGGTTCACGATGAATTTGAAAAAACAACAACCGATAAAAGATGTTGTTCCTGCTGAAGCGTTCACCAAGCCACTGACCACTTTGGCGGACACAAGGGGTGCTGCGGTTGAACCAGTGTCGCATAGTAGTATGCTTGCACCCAGTCGGCTTAAGGCGGGCCGATTGCACTTGGTTCACAGACTACATACACATCCAAATCCACTACAATACAACAGTTACACTCACAAGCACTTCTCACCCTACAAACAGTCTCTACCAGACAGCGTAAGCCACTGGGTAGAGATACATGGCTGTATTGTCCCTGCTTCGATAGAGATAGGCCGGTCCTGCAGATATATATA